>JAWPHD010010143.1:0-96698 GCA_037043455.1 Cyrtodaria siliqua | reverse complement strand
GTACGAACAATATGTTGCAGACATTATGGCCAGTTTGTAAAAACAGTAATGTAACAAAATAATCAACCATGTTACCTCTCCTTACCTCTCCTATTTAGTCCCACCACTAGTTAACGAGTCATCTCGATACAGTTTAAGAATGCAACGGACTTGCAAACTCCTACCTCAAGAACTAACCTTTATCTCAACTCCTTCAATGTAGTATGGAACAAGCTCCAGCTAGAAGTAAGAAATACTGAATCACTGAATTCATTCAAACAATACCTGAAACGTGACAGTAGACGGCCTACTAATTATTACTACTATAGCAGTAGAAAAGCACATGTACTCCGTACACGTTTACGTACGAATTGTAGTTCCCTCAATCACGATCTGTTCTTAAAGAACATTGTTGATTCCCCATTATGTCGCTGTGGACGAATTGAAAATACTCATCATTTCATTTTCAATTGTCCGATATACCAAATAAATAGAGACGTATTTATGGACAGTTTCACTCAAAACAATACTTTTGGAGATCCACTGATCTCTTATCAAACAAATGTGGCTATATTTGAAACTGTGCATTTATTTTTATTAGCAGGTAAACGTTTTTAATTGTATCAGTTTACTTCTTCCCTTACTGAGGAGCTCAATTTTATCTTATTTTATTTTATTTATTCTTAAAATGTTGCTGAGTGTCAGCTTGTTGTCACCTATAATACATTATCTACCCTTTTCCACTTCGTCATCCAAGAGATCCATGTTGTTGTCCCCCCCCCCACAACCGCCCCCCCCCCCCCCCCCCCCCCCTCACACACACATTGTTTTCTTTTCTTTTCTCTAAGACCTGCATTAACCGCCAACATCAATTGCATTTGTTAAATACCAAGGAGAGAAACTTTATAAGATTGCTTTCTTTCGTTCCAATCCTTTTAACTTCGTACTATTTATATATGCATGTTGTATACTATTGAAATACAATGTATTTAAACCAACAGTAATGTAATCTTGGGTGATCGAGATGTTGGGGTTTATTTAGTACGAACAAAAAGGTATTTTGTCTTAATCGAACTTTTGTGGTGTATTATACAAATGTATAAATAACCCCATTATTAATGGTGGACCTAGATGGTCTTCCAAGATACACGACCGATACAACACACATACCTGGGCCCGTATTCATAAATTAACTTAAGTGGAAAATATTACTTAAATCAAAATTTAATATATTTTAAGTACTTGTCAATCTCCGTATTAACCTCTCAGATACATATTTAATTGTAGATTTTATTTATCCATAACCTTATTAGCATATTAAGAAAACGCTTACAGGGACACATGGCAATCTTGATTCTTTAAAACTTGAGGCGTCCCGTTAGTTTTTCTCATAACATGCATTATTTCAATCATTATGTTAATTATAAGAATAGTATATGGTATATTACTGACTTTTGATAATATTACACCAATAATATATTTCAATATTTGGTAAAATAACAATGATAATTAAAAACTCAAAATTTTATTTAATGATATGCAAGCAGGTTTAAAGTAAACAATGTCAATGAGTTAATAAATCGAGATGCTAATTTTGATGTTTGATAAAAACTTCAAGATTGCCGTGTGTCCCTTTAAATCGATAGAAAAAGGTGTTTGAACAAATGGTAGCATTTGACTTATTAATATTGAAGATATTGCTAAGAGGATTTATGAATAAGGACCCTGGTCTAACATATATCGTGTTATTTATCCACCATAAACAACAATGTGACGATGAACAAATACCTAACTGAACTTTATCCACCGTAAACAACAACGTGATGATGAACACATATCTAACCAAACTTTATCCACCGTAAACAACAATACGAGTATGACGATGAACAAATACCTAACCGAACTTTATCCACCGTAAACAACAATGTGATGATGAACAAATACCTAACCGAACTTTATCCACCATAAACAACCATAAACAACAATGTGACGATGAACAAATACCAAACCGAACTTATACCTTGGGTAACACTATGCTTTCTGGCTCTGTTAAATATCTATCATGTTTAACTCGCATGATATGGTGTGCCATTATTAAATATATAAATATATGTTAAATGTTTATATTCTAGTTTAAGCCTGTGATTGGTGGTTATCAGAATGCATGAAGAGAGCCGTGGGCAGTCCTGGTCGAGCTATGGTCTAGAGTAGACGTATAATTTGTACCTAGCATTTTTAGTAATTAAAAATGTAGACTTATTTGTTTTACTCCATGCAACTAAATACGTATAGTGGTACACTTGTTGTTCGCCGAAGATCAGCTACGACGAACCAATACATTATCGAACTTAAACCTTGTTATTCGACGAATAATTACGTTATTTTACGTGTTCGTACAATAAAATAATATAACATTGTTCGAATCACATTTGGAGCTCGACTTGTAAGTGAGAAAGCGTTGAGTAGTTTTACCCAGGAATACCAAGATTGGCTTCCACAACCACTAAAAATCGACCGTCATACATAGCCAAAATGTGCTTAAGATTTCAAACATCAAACAAACACATAACTAAGCAAACAAACACATAACTAAACAAACAAACAAGGATGAGATGCATCATGTAACAGTTTAAGCAACATTTGCTTTTAAATATTACATCATTGTGCAGAAAGTGTTCAAACGATAAACTATAAAATAGGTAATTTCTCTTACCTGATTAGTAACCAATTCCCGCTCAATCATCGACCCCTTCTCGTTTGAAACGCTCTCTTCGTGATAGTCGCCGAGCACCTGTGCATGTGTACTGTCCTCCGTCGTCAGAAGGTATATCTTGGCGACGGCGTTATCTAACGCTGTAAAGTTTATAGCTGGGATATAGAAGCGTTTACCCAGTGTTTCTTGCGGAGGCATTTGTACGAAATAATTGGCTTCATCGGCATTCTTAGTTCCACAGAAGACCGCAATGGGTTGCCTACTTCTTTGCACCCCTGTATGAAAGACAGACATGCTCAAATATAACGTTTACATCTGCATAATGCCATTAGACAAAATAATGGAGACATCAGCAACATTTAACATGACTATGTTCTCCAGCTGTTATTCTCTGAGGAAATATGCTGATATTTTTGGTACATAAGATGACTGTGCCAAAACGGCATATACATATTATCTATGTGTTTATTTAGTTTTGTTTGCTTTCAATAATATCTATTGTCTTAACCAAATGTTTTAAACCCACTGATATGATAACTTTTAGTTTGGATTGCTCCGGAAAAGATATTAACACTGAATCTTTAGACCATTAGTTTCCTTATATTGTACAAAATTTAATCTGGAAATTAACGTTTGAGGTGTTGAAGCCACAGACCGAAGGCTTGAGGTGTTGAAGCCACAGACCGAAGGCACTACATTTATTGAATTGAATTGTTGTTTTACGGCTCACTAACACATTAAGAACATTTCGACTCAGTAGGTGGGGGTGGGGGTGGGGGATTGGCGGTGGGTTGCGAGTACGGGTAATATAGTGCTCTTCTCTACTATCGCAAAGATTTATATGTCTATTTTATGTGCTCGGAGGATATACTCCCATACAAGGAACCGTCCGTATTTCGTCTCCATCTGACGAACGGGTCTATAAGGGAAGAAAACACCGAAGAAAACTACCGTCACCGTTCAGGCTTGAACACATGATCGCCGGATTCAGAGTGCTATCCACTTCAACACGACGGCTCCTTTATTACAATTATTTCCATTGTCCTTCTTTAAAAATGTATAATATATATACTCATATCACATGAATAAATATTTCAGCATAATGCGAGTTGCACGTGTAAAATATTATAAATATAATAAAGAGCGCATTACACGTGCGTCAGAAGCAGTGCCATCCAATATAGTTACTAATGAACAACATGGTAAAGTTGCAAGATCTGCATAATTGAGTTTATAAAATAGCGAAGATGTCAAATGTAGTGTTGTAAACAGCTCATTAACATTATAGGTTACTTTGTGCAGGCCAGAAAGCGGAGAAAACATAGGAATCCGGGACCCTTGTCCTACTCTTACTATCGATTATATTTCTATTGTTACTTAACGTGCCCGATGAATAGACTTCCATACACGAGACAACTTCCCCATCCGACGGACAGGGCTACGGGAAGTGTCACTCCGATACACGGGGCAGCCATAGTTACGTCCCCATCCGACGGACAGGGCTACGAGAAGTGTCACTCTGATACACGGGCAGTCATATTTACGTCCCCATCCGACGGACAGGGCTAAGGGAAGTGTCTTGCCTGAGGGTACATCCAGTGGTTTCAGTGATGTTCGAACATGTTCATTGTCAAACGCGCTATCCATTGGGCCGTCGCCGCCCCTTGAGACGATGTCAAGTAGTGAAGCCATTTTACGAGCGCCACATCGTAAATGTGCATCACACTGTCACACCGGTATAATATAGTTACCTAAAAACGGTTGTTTAAACACGCCAAAGTCAATTTCTTTGACTAATTTGTTCCTGACGTCCAACACAACATGTCGGTCGGAGTCATACGCCCAGCAGACTGTGTCTGTGTCGGATGTGTTATCTAAAAAGAAAAGAGAGAAGAAGAACAGAAATACAAGTCTAACACACACATGAGACAAACAATATATAATACTATATCATGTATAATAAGAATATACATTAATACAACTCGAAATCAATACCAGTGCAATTTACTTAATCGTTTAATCATTCATATGCTATTCAAGTTTTGAGATATATGTTCTAGGTCTAATCTGATGCGCAATATGGATTCAGGGAAGGACGATCAACCACTGATGCATTGTTTGTCTTACTAAATACTGTTAAAAATATATCTGAATGATAAGAAAAAATGCTATGGTGTGTGTGTGTGTGTGTTTGTGTTGATCTGAAAAGACTATGAAAGGAGAAATTATTGTGTTGATACAATTTATAGAAACGCATTATGGGTGAAAGATTACAAAAACGGGAAAATCCGGGGTAAATTGTTAAGAAAAAATAAAGATATGTATGAAAAAGTCAAATCAGAATCTTTTTATTGAGGATCTACAACTATATTTGCAGAATTATAAATTCCCCAATATTATTTTCTACGTAGATCTATATTTACAAAATGATATTACTACTGATTTACAAGTTGTTTATATTGCTTATATTACTATTATTTGCAGACGATATGGTCATCATGGAGAAATTACTGGCATGATCATATTAAGTTTATTAATGATTGTTGTAACAAATTGGGATTAGAGGTGAATACTGTAAAAAAAACGATTATAGATTTTATAAAAAGAGGAGTTTATTAATTGAATCTTGGAATTATAATGGAGAGAAAATAGAGGTAGTAAATGATTTTACCTATAATTTTAACACGACCCGCGCAGTCTTTCATATACACAAGGCGGGGTGTTTCCCTCCCCCCACATTTTGGTATGCGCCAGCATTCATGGCAAATTTAGAGAGCCTACGGCCCGGGTACCTGTACCCGTAAATGACATTATTTAGTATTCAGTACGCATAAAAAATAGGCACATGCCTTCAAACTATGTGTATGTAAACAAAAACTGTTGAAATCCACAAAAATCGTCATGATTGACCCCAAAACAGCATAAAGGTGAGATAAAACCTTTAATACAGTTTTAAATGTCCTTTTATATCACATCTTCATAAAAATAGACGAATAAATAGCAAACTGGTTAATTGCTATGAAGAAATTCATGTTAAATAGTATTCAGTACTCGGGTCTAAAATGAAGGAGCATTCAGTACTCAACTCTAGTGTATTCAGTACTCGGGGGGGGGGGGGGGGGTGGGAGGGGGAGGGACGGGGCGTGGGGAGCACCAACACAAAGAAGAGAAACAACTGTGTTATTCTACGATAAAATACGGCTTTCCATTAATTCCCCGCGTATATTTCATCCGTTGGAAGCGCCACGTTACATGACGTCACTTGGTAAATATACGTCACGGAGTAATTTTAATGAAATGTTAATTACAACAAACTTGCCATGCTCCCAAACCTTGCAGGCGCGTAGCGTGCCATACTCATTTACTCACTCATCCTTTATGTATAACACGTTATGTAAGAATGCTTATATGCTGGTTTAAACTATTGAAAACCAATAACAGTATTTTTAAAAACATTACATATCGTCACTAAAAACATTACATATCGTCACTAAAACATTACATATCGTCACTAAAAACATTACATATCGTCACTAAAAACATTTACATATCGTCACTAAAAACATTACATATCGTCACTAGAAACAGTGTGAAAATGGCTAAACAAGCATCAATTGTAGGAAATAAGTTAACGGAATATCGTTTTACAAATGACTGGAATGATCCAAATTTTGTTAGTTTAAAATACTTTATAAACCCGTTTAGACAAAGAATTGTTGGTTGTTCATACAAGGATAGTTTGTAGATAAGGAATCGTGTAATGTACTTAAATTATATAATAAATATACATTGAGTTTAAACCGGGAAGCATACCTTGTTATTTTACCCTGTAATCGTATAGGACACAATTCAGAATATCAGTACATTCGTTAAGAATACATTCGTTAAGACTAGTAGATATTCTCGTAACAGAAATTGAAGATAATGTCAATGCTGTCATAGTATTGATTTGGAAGATGAATACCATTTTATTTATTTGTCCTTGTTACACAAGAATCAGCAAAAATTATATTAAAACATTACACCTAGTATGCTTACACTCTTAGGATTACTCTAGACACTTGTGAAGACTATTAATATAAAGTTTGTTTGTGTGTTTTAATGGTGTGTTATATCAGTTTTAGTACACATTTGACGGCAGATGTTTTTTGTGGTAGAGGCAGGCAATCCCATTTTTCCTGGGTAGAACCAGTACTGTATACCTCCGGCCATCCGTAAGAATGGACACAGTATCACTACAAGTTGAGCTCCAAGTGGGACTCGAACCCGCAGTGTGAGAGGCGAGAACATTCTCTAGACGCAGCGTCTTTACTTTCCCGGCCACAGAGCCTATATCAAGTCAGCAAATTATACATATTTAGCTGTAAATCTTTCAATCTTGATGAGTTAAAATATGTTAAGATCTTTTGTATTTTCACCCTTATGTATTAGTTATTTGATGATAATTGCAGTCACTCGAACATTTAGATAATACAAACAATGTGATTGGTTAAAAGACGATCACATGATCAATTTAAGCTTCGTTCATTTGCCAATGAACTGTAAGATAAACTACTTTCATCCGCCATTCATAGTGTGTGCGTAAAAACAACAGCAACCCCTATTTATTCTAATAATTTGTTTTAATAAATTAAAAGAATAAGTACTTTTATGATAGTAATTGCAATTAAGCTTGCTCACAAAAAATGCACTTTTGTCTAAAGTCAGATTTATTATGCATGAAAATGTATATACATATGTATGTATGTCTATATAACGATGTACGTATGCACAAGTTTAATAAAACATATATTCTGTTCTGTTTAAATTACGATAAATTTATATTCTTTCAATTAGCTAAATAATGGGTACAATTCATAATAAACTTCTATGTCTGTTAGTTATGTTTATAAAATAATACCGATTTTAATTGTGTCATTTACATTCCTGAATAACAACAGCAATGAGTTCTTTACACATCATGTGATAATAAATTTGAGAGATATTAATAAAAGATAAGCTAACTTACTTAACATTACTTTATAAATAATTGACCTTAAAAAAAATCAAAAAGCAGGTTACCGTTTGAAAAGTTCGAAATCAGGTGGACTGATGGTCCAAGGACATCAGTTGGCAATATATGACCACCTGTCGTTTTATTGGCACCGTTCTTCCAGAGGAGATACACAGATACCTCCAACTGCGGCCTGGTAACCATAACTTCGATGATAATCTAAAAAATGTTTAATTCACAGGAAATTCTTACTGTAAACACGTATAGACATTTTGATCAGATACATATACGTGTAAACAGGTTAAACTGACGCCAATTTAAGATACTCTACAAGAAATGGTTATAGGACACTAACCCGGTCGATATCTTCGCCCCGATTTTCATACATAACGACCCTTGTTAGAACCCCATGCAATATTACCAGTACCGACCTGGTGAATATTTCTATGACTGTTTCATCGCATCCTTTATGTTCCATCCTTTTAATTTTTGTTTAAAATTTAATTCTTAGAGCCACTTTCACCAAATATTCATGCACTTTGAGAGTGCAGACACACTTTACACAAAAAGTTTGATAACGAAGTTATAGCAAAGTATACCATTACTTAACTTTATTAGCATAAATGAGGAAAATGGTCATATAGAAACCACAGCACCCAAACGCAATGGTACCATAGATCCGCACTGTACCACAAACACAGAGCAAATTAACTATACAGTTCACAACAGAAAATGGGTGGTGAAGACAGGGTTACCGACTTGGAATGGTCAGTAGTCAATATGGCCCACTGGTTAGCCTAAATCGATTTTAAGTGTACATAACCTCGATATTATCCTGTCTTCAGCGCTCATATTGACAATACAGAGTAAATAAAAGCATATCTCGTCAAAAGGAAATATCTTAAAATAAAGTCCACATCCAGAGAAATTAGGAAACGATACACGTATATGTTATTGTAAATACATATAAAAACATAATTAGAAACACCTCTGGATGTATCCAGAATTAAACTGAACAACCGGAAGCGCGGAACAATGGTATGTTACTAGAATAAAAAAAGGCATTTTTTAAAGGAGAATGCCGCACGAAATGCAATAATTGGCATATGTGTTACACGTTTAATAACAACGTAACATGCCTGATGCTGATTTTACTTGCTACAAACCTCGCGCCGAATCTCCTTAAGGAACTAACATTGAATTATATTTAGAACTTTGTTTTGAATCACTTTAACGAACTTGGTTCATTAACTCAATTGTAAGTATTATCCATCAAGTTAATGCAATACGATTAATGAAAACACATCTTAACTCACCGATTTGATACGCGATAATGTAAAGTTAAATGTATCTTGGGTGAATACGGTTGTTTTGTTTTGTTCTAATTCAACAGTCATATCCTTGTTTGGTTTAGAATAGAGTTTAACAGTTGTAGGCCCTAATGTTGTTGTTACAAATATGGTGAAAGTGGAAGCGTTGACTACGGGCACTACAAATTTTGTTCCCATGGTGTCGGCTTCACCTGAAAAAATAAATATACACATTCAATGTATCTGCAGAACTGAATGACGCATTTCACATCCACACTTAGTAAAGAACAAGTACTTAACATGTCGTAAAACGCACGCACGCACGAACACACGCACGTACGGAGGCACGCACACGCATGGATACATACACACATGCACACGCACGCACGCACAGACACATACACACACACACGAATTAGCGATTTAAAACTTTGAAGATTGAATTAGATATGTTGTTTTGCTTTAAATATGTAATGTGTACACTTTAGTAGAGCAACAATGAGCTGAAAATATGCATATTCCAAGGGGGTACCCGAACCCGAAGTATAACAAGCATTGTCGTATACCAAAATGTTCGGCATAGTCTGAAGTTTTTGGGACTACCGGCATAAATTCTGAAATGTTGGTACTAATTTGGCAATTCAAGATGGTGTCCAAGATGGCCGCATAAGTTTAGAAACCCTGATACATAACTGAACAATGAATGTAGTGATTGTTTTCCCTCAGTAAATATAAAATGGCATTTGTTAAACTTTAACAAATATTTTAAAACTGTTCACCTTTTATAATTTAGGGTCAAAATTTAGGTCAAAATGTCAAATGAGTGCAACACATGACAATTGACTATACAAAAGTTACTGCTGGGACAACACCTTTTGGAATAACACACATTATTATACATCCAAACAAGTGTAAGAAGGAGTGCTTTAAATAATTGATTTTAAATTTGACTTAAAGAGGCACTACCTATATCTCCGCGATTTTTAATGTAAAATATTAAATACTCAATATTATTGCATTTATATGCATACAAAGCTATTTTATGAGTATTATAAGAAGAAACATGGTCCGTATTCCTGTTCTGTAAATTATTAATTATGATCAAAACAATATCTTGAATAAAATGCTGCCCAGCCCTTTATTCCTGCCGGAGAACTACGTGTATTTACGATTTTCTCGGGCATGCACAATGCGATTCAGTTGAACGAAAACAAACTATTCGGGGCAATTCCGATAGTAAACGAATCGTTCGGAACTCTTCGCCAATCCGACGAGGCAGTTCCGATTGTAAACGAATAAGATCGGAAAATCTCCCTCATCGGCTTGTCTAAAACAACTACGAATACAATTTCAAAAATCCGATCTTTTCTATCCTGTTTTTCCCCAGAAAAACGCATATTACATGGGGTGAAATTATTGCCGTTTACCTTTTTCATAGTTCTCTTTACAATTAAGTAAAGTTTATATCAATTGGTGGACAAAAAGATATAGGTAGAGCATCTTTAAGTCAAGGACATACAGAGATATCAAAGATGGCGGTAAATTACAAGTATTTATTAATTACGCAAAATGTTCAAAAATAATAATTTAAGGTATTTTTTAATATTAAAAGACACATTCTTGCAAATCATATTCATAACTGAAGATTCTTTATAATTATGCACTTGACAGAAGTGAGATGTATAGGGGATGTTTCATTTCATTTATTTAAAGTTGTCCTTACAATTATTTAAGTATAGAATAAAGTGTGTTTTGCACAAATAAAATGTTGTTTCTATACTAACATTTATATTGCTTGGCACTAATTTGACATATTGACCTACACGTTGACACCTAAATTATAACGGAGTGGTTTTTTATTGTGTAATGGTTGGTTTCGTAAGTCACAGTTTTTTAAACAGCATTTTTATTGAATTTAGAAGGAGCGAAAACAGGTCGAGGGACATTTTGTCCCTCGACCTGTTTTCATTGTTAATTCCGGTTAAAAAGGCAGCCATTTATGAAACACTTCTATCACAAGCAAATATCTTACGAAACATTGTCTTGTTCTTCCTTTTACACAGGGAAGTTCAAAATCGGACCTATGCCCTCTCCGAGTAAGCAGCATAAACATTGGCATAATTATGTTGTTATCTTACTCCAAAATTGCATATATTTTTAAGCTTACGCTTTTTTTCTCGTCGCTAGAACGATGTGTTTAAATTTAATAAATGTTATACAAAAAACGAGTTGTCCCAATACTAACTTGTGTATAGTCAACATCACTTTTTGCATTAAATTGATCTTTTGGCCCAGATTTTGACCTCTAAATTAGGAAAGGTGATTTTTATTTATTTATTTTACTTCGTATGGCATAGTAAGTTTGATTTATTTAAAAAAGTAAAACAACTTAAATAATTATTTTCTGAAATGTAATTTGTGTAATTAATAATGTTTTTAATTTGGTGACATCTTGGACGCAATCTTGAATAGCTCTGTATGTCCTCAATTTAGGTCAAATTGAAAACCATTTGTTTAAAGCACACTTTCTTACGATTGTTTTGGTGTATAAAAAGTTGTGTCCCATTACTAACTTTTGTATAGTCAATCGTCAATTGCTGCACTCATTTGATCTTTAGACCTATATTTTGACCCCTAAATTATAAAAGGTGAATGTCTTTAAAATTTAAAGTTTAACAACTGCTATTTTACATTGAAGCATCTTTCCTTTAAATATAAAATACCTTGAATTATTTTTAAACATGCTCACATTTTGCGTTATTAATAAATGCTTGTAATTTGGCGCCATCTTGGACGCCATCTTAGATAGCTCTGCATGTCCTCGACTTAGGTCAAATTTAAAATCATTTATTTAAAGCACTCTTTCTTACAATTGTTCTGGTGTGTAATAATGTGTGTTATACAAAAAAATAATGTTGTCCCAGTACTATACTTTTATCAAGGGGATAACCCCTTTTTATCAGGGGAATTAACTCCATGTTATAAGGGGAAATAACTCCTTTTGATCAGGGAAAGTAACTCCATTTTATTAGGGGAGATAACTCCTTTTGTCAGGCGAAGTAACTCCATTTTATTAGGGTAGATAACTCCTTTTTGTCAGGCGAAGTAACTCCATTTAATTAGAGGAGATAACTCATTTTTATCAGGGGAAGCAATTTATTATGGGAGGTAACTCCTTTTTGTCAGTCGAAATAACTCCATTTTATTAGGGGAAATAACTCTCTTTTTTTGTCAGGGGAAGTTACCTCCCATAATAAAATTGAGTCACCTACTTCCCCTGATAAAAGGGAGTTACTTCCCCAGATAAAAGGATTTACCTCCCCTAATAAAACTGAGTTACTAACTCCTGTTTATTAGGGGAAGTTACTCAATTTGATAAATGGAGGTAATGGAGGTAACTGCTTTTATAAGGGGAAGTAACTCAGTTTTATTAGGGAAGGTAACTCCTTTTATCAATGGTAGTAACTCCGTTTCTTTACAGGGATAACTCCATTTTATTAGGGGAGATAACTCATTTTTATCAGGGGAAGCAATTTATTATGGGAGGTAACTCCTTTTTGTCAGGCGAAATAAATCCATTTTATTAGAGGAGGTAACTCCTTTTTATCAGGGGAAGTAGCTCCATTTTATTAGGGGAGGTAAAACCTTTTTATCAGTGGAAGTAACTCCATTTTATTAGGGGAGATAACTCTTTTTTGTCAGACGAAGTAACTCCATTTTATTAGGGGAGATAAGTCATGTTCATCAGGGGAAGCATTTCCAATTGATTAGGGGAGGTAACTCTTTATCAGGGGATGTAACTCAATTTTATAAGGGAAGGTAACTCCTTTATTTAGGAGAAGTAACTCCATTTTAAAAGAGGGGATAACTCCTGTTTATCAGGGGAAGTAACTCAATTTTATAAGGGAAGTAACTCAAATTTTATTATGGCATGTAATTCCTTTCATCAGGGGTAGTAACTCCATTTTATTAGGGGGATGAACATTTTTAAAATTTTTTTTACTTCCTATGACATAATCAGTTAGTTTTATTACAATTTACTGAGTTTTGAGGGGAACATTCCTTGTTCATTTTCATATCATGTTTTCTAAAAACAAGCCGCCATCTTGGACGCCATCTTAAATTGCGGAGCTAGTATCAACAATTCGAACTCATGCCGGTAGTTCCAAAAACTTCAAACAATGCCGACCATTTGGATGTATGACAGTGTTTGTTATATCACGGGTCCGCGTACCTCCCAACAAATACCTGAAATTTGCTCTACTATTTCGGTTGTATATCATGAGTCTTTAAACATGAATAATAACACAACCATGTCAATAAATACAATATAAAGCAACGGGTAAAATGCAACGAGCCAGGAAGTGTAAAACCAACAACACAGTGTTCGTGCACGGGCGGGCAGCTGGGTACATGTAGAATAACCGGCGTTTCGCAAGTCCTTTGTTCCTGTTTATAAAATAATTTTCATATGAAGACCCGTGCATATAACTGCCTTTATATTTTAGCCCTGGTATAACTGATATAGATGACAGTTAGAGTACGGAGTACCCAACGACCTTTTGTAAAAGAAATGAAAAGCATTTGAGCTACGGTACAAACCATTTGTAGTATATTTTACGTCCCCAGAGATGAGGATAAACCGCATATACAAGACAGTAAAGATATACATATTTCTAATAGAAGCGGTATAGGAATAAAAGCAGTATTACCTACAATAATCTTGGCACAGTCCTTTTCAAAAGAATCTGGAAAAAATACGTTACATACACTATATATCATTTATAACATTTGTCAAGAAACATGTTAAGACGAATTGTCTTTCTATTGATGTTTGTCATTAACCAGTTTTATTACATATCTATGGGTGAAAGGTTGGGATTTCACAGTGAAAGAATAGTCATAATCGCTAAATATTAATAACTAACTCCGAATACAAAAATAACTAACTGCGACGTTTAGTTATGACGTCAATAACGTGTTGGCGACTTCGACATATACATACTCTGATTAAAATGTAATAAATAGATTATTGAAATGTTGTGATCGATTATATGGAAATCCTTCACTCGATGGTAGGCGTTTGTTGTTTTTTTACTCACTAGCTTACGCTCGTTCGTGAAAAGAACCTCACGCCTATCATCTCGTGAAGGATTTCCCTATAATCAATCCCAGCAGTTAAATAATCTATATATTCACTTTGCTATAAACATAATTTATACTTTGCATGTGCTTTTGTCCTATATAACTTTATTGCTGAAATATCTAAATGATATCCCGGTAAGTCACCTTTGTCCTATATAAATACAACTTTGTTGCTCAAACATCTAAATGATGTCCAGGTAAGTCAACTTTGTCCTATACAAATACAGCTTTATTGCTGAAACATGTAAATGATATCCCGGTAAGTCGAATTTGTCCTATATAAATACAACTTTGTTGCTCAAACATCTAAATGAAGTCCAGGTAAGTCACCTTTGTCCTATACAAATATCACTTTGTTACTCAAACATCTCAGTTATGTCCAGGTAAGTCACCTTTGTCCTATATAAATATAACTTTGTTGCTCAAACATGTAAATGATGTCCAGGTAAGTCACCTTTGTCCTATACAAATACAGCTTTGTTGCTCAAACATCTAAATGATGTCATGGCATGTCACCTTTGTTGCTCAAACATAAAATGTTGTCCCGTCACCTTTGTTGCTAAGACATCTAAATGATGTCCCGGTAAGTCACCTTTGTTCCTCAGACATACATGTATAAATGATGTCCCGATAAATCACCTTTGTTGCACAAACATCTAAATGATGTCATGGCATGTCACCTTTGTTGCTCAAACATAAAATGTTGTCCCGTCACCATTGTTGCTCAGACATCTAAATGATGTCCCGGTAAGTCACCTTTGTTCCTCAGACATACATGTATAAATGATGTCCCGGTCAGTCACCTTTGTTGCACAAACATCTAAATGATGTCCCGGTAAGTCACCTTTGTCGCTCAAACATCTAAATGATATCCCGGTAAATCACCTATGATGCTCAGACATATAAATGATGTCCCGGTAAGCCACCTTTTTTTTGCTCAGACATCTAAATGATGTCATGGCATGTCACCTTTGTTGCTCAAACATAAAATGATGTCCCGTCACCTTTGTTGCTCAGACATCTAAAAGATGTCCCAGGAAAGTCTCATTTGTTGCTCAGATATCTAAATGATGTCCCGGCAAGTCACTTTTGTTGCTCAGACATCTAAATGATGTCCCGGCAGGTCATCGTTATTGCTCAGACATCTAAATGATGTCCTGGTAAGTCACCTTCGTTGCTCAGACATCTAAATGATGTCCCGGCAAGTCATCTTTGTTGCTCAGACACCTAAATGATATCCCGGTAAGTCACCTTTGTTGCTCAGACATCTAAATGATGTCCCGGTAAGTCACCTTCGTTGCTCAGACATCTAAATGATGTCCCGGCATGTCACCTTTGTTGCTCAGACATCTAAATGATGTCCCGGCATGTCACCTTTGTTGCTCAGACATCTAAATGATGTCCCGGTAAGTCACCTTCGTTGCTCATACATCTAAATGATGTCCCGGCAAGTCATCTTTGTTGCTCAGACATCTAAATGATGTCCCGGCATGTCACCTTTGTTGCTCAAACTTCTAAATGATGTCCTGGCATGTCACCTTTGTTGCTCAAACATAAAATGTTGTCCCGTCACCTTTGTTGCTCAGACATCTAAAATGACATCAAACATCTAAATGATGTCCCGGTACGTCACCTTTGTTGCTCAAACATCTAAATGATGTTCCGGTAAGTCATTTGTGTTGCTCAGACATCTAAATGATGTTCAGGTAAGCCAACTTTGTTACTCAGACATCTAAATGATGTACAGAGAAGCCACCTTTGTTGCTCAAACATATAAATGATGTCCAGGTAATTCACCATTATTGCTCAGACATCTAAATGATGGTTCGGTAAGTCAACTCATACATCTAGATGATGTCCCGGTAAATCACCCTTTTTGCTCAAACATCTAAATGATGCCCGGGTAAGTCACCTTTGCTGCTCAAACATCTAAATGATGTCCGAGTAAGTCAACTCAGACATCTAAATGATGTCCGGGTCAGCCATCTTTGTTACTCAGATATCTAATTGATGCTCCGGTAAGTCACCTTTGTTGCTCAAGCATCTAAGTTATGTTCAGGGAAGTCACCTTTGTGGCTCAAGCATCTAAATTATGTCCGGGTAAGTCACCTCAGACATCTAAATGATGTCCGGGTTAGCCACCTTTGTTACTCAGTCATCTAAATGATGTCCCGGTAAGTCACCTTTGTTGCTCAAGCATCTAAATTATGTTCAGGTAAGTCACCTTTTGTCCTATATAAATACAACATTGTAGCTCAGACATCTAAATGAGTCCAGGTAAGTCACCTTTGATAATCGATATTTACTTATCGTTCTTACAACAATCCCACAATGCACTGGAACACGTTTTACAGTGTTGTCAATACGAGTTGTGTGCATCTGAATCACTGAGATGTAGGATATTGATACGGGAGCAAATGAAATAATTGACAAGTAACAGATACAATGTCAGAATAATTGACGTTGACAAAACGTGTGTCTTAAATTTCGCAGTAGGTACTGCATTTATATATTTCCTGGATGTATATTTTGTACAGTTATGCATTTATATGCAGTAAATAAGTATTTGAACAGGACTATTTCGGATGTTGAAAAAAAGCATGCTCGAATTAATATTGATGATTAACCTGTTATTGTGTTTTGGCTAATTTAAGAGGCAGTTTGAAATTTATTAAGTTTGTGATTATAAACTAAGGTAAATTCATTCTTCCAGCTTCCTCCCGAGACAATAATAATACGTTCAAAACATAGGGTTGAAGCTACAATCCAGGATAGCTCATAGTAGTGGTCAGCTCGACGTATGATGCTGAAGTACTTAGCTAAAATGTGTTAGAGTTTAAAAGATAGTGTTCAAACTAACTCTTTATTTTACTTTAGTTCGGATATATTGTATTTATCACATAATGTCCCTTGTTAGCAGTGTCGAACACCCATTTAATATTCTATTGTATGACACACGTGTAATACAACCTGGAACGATTTTGATTGGTTGAGTTAAACCTGTAACACTACGCAAGTTTATTAACTGAAACTATTTTATTCATTACAAATTCAGCCAGATCTGAGTCATAAACTTATTGTTTGTGACAGCTTATAAAAATAATGTTGGCGTAAACTGCTATTTTGTAAAGAGGTAAAACACGAACTCTTTTATACGCAACGTTATGTGGGAGACGCGACGTTACGACGTCACATATTTTATGACGTTTTGGCGCTAAAGTTTGTCTGAAGTCGTGGCGGTTCTATGTCATCTGAATGAATTTTTACTAATTTGATTGCAATGTTATGTGATAAAAAGGATCTTAAACTCGTTCCCATTCCATATAAGATTTATGAAACTCGTTATGAATTATTTTTAATTTTAATTCGCTAATAGGCTCGTTAAAATTAAAATAATTCATAACTCGTTTCATAAATCTTATATGAAATGGGAACTCGTTTAAGATCCTCTATATATAGTTGTAAGTTTGGAACATATAAGTTTTTAACCAAATTGTTTAGTTAAAAGTCGACGGACGTTGATAGGATCTCGGGTTGGAGCTCATTGCAAATTATTGCGTTTTAAAATCATTGTTTCGAACAATTGTAATTTTGGTATAATCATGAGGCAGGCAGCCTGAGGAAAATTTAGTATATGTATATATAATGTTTAACATTTTATTTGTTGAACACCACTGTCTTGAAACGTTGTGTTAATATTTCAGACCTGAGTACAGTTAGACTGTATACTCAGCATAAGACACTGTCACCTTATGAAAGGACCAGTTTTAAAATGCAGGAGAAATTAATAAGTGCGTTCATATCGTACAAAAGGTTAAGTCAGGTTATTCACGAAGTATGACAGAATGTCTGTTATATTAGCTGAAAATTAACAATGTCACAAATGGTAAGGAAAGGAACTAAAATATGGTATATAGAAAAAGAAATCACAGGAAATGAAAATAATACTACAGTTTATACGTTTTACAACTGTATATATTTTTTAATGAATTTGCAGTGATTTGCTTTGCCTTAAAAGACATTTTGTCAATAAACCATACATGGTAAAAAGGCGCGATGACGTCATCGTTCAAAGATGGCCGCCTCCATTTATGTTCTTTTTCTTCAGATTTTCAACTGGTCATATCTCCTTTATGTTTCATGGCATTTTGATAATTCTTTCAGTTTTTTTCAAGTTTTACAGAGCCCCTTATAATAAATCGTGTTTGAAAATAGTGCATCAACCCCTTTAAGAAAGAAAATATAAAAAATAACAAACGGACGGACAAACGACGGACACATTTTATTGCAATAGTCGATCACATTACCTCTCTAGAGCTTTTCTCAAATGACTTTAATACGATTTACCACTTTTACAATAAGATACCATACCATAATACTTTTGTTGACACTTTATATCAAATAAGATCTGTAGTTTTTAAACTCAATAAATATATGGTTATATAAATAAAATAATGGATTGATGACAGCTTGGTAGTACATAGTGTAATAACGGTAATACTGTGCCGACCTTCAACTGTCATATGTCCGGCTACAAGCATGCTCATGCGCTCTGTTGCAGATGAATTGTCTTTTGGGGTGGGGGTCGGGTTGGGGGTATGGGGGTTAAACTAAATAATATTTTGTTCTTACCTATTTTAAATCGTGTATTAGCAATCAGGGACGAGAACATCATTTCGTAGTAGACGATATCTCCAATATACAAACTTAAATTATTAATAGGATTTGCACCTACAGTTCTCCCATGACCGATCTGAAATCAAAGAGTGTACTTGTGAACATTTCAACTGAAGACTGTAATCAGTACGAATTATTATATATCACTTACGATTTCTGTAATGACCATAATAATTGGTACTGACGACTTACACGCGATTGCTTTTCGGCCAATAAAAGCTAGGCTATTTAAATATTATATAATAAATATATATTTTTAAATAATGTTTGATGTTTGATTGGTATTTACGTCATTTTAGCAAATTTTTATGACAGTCGATGTTTTGTTTGTGGTAGAGGAATACAACTCCATTTTTCCCGGGTAGAACCAATAATGTATACCGCCTGCCATCCGTAAGAATCGACACTTTCTCACGTGCAAGTTGAGCTCCCAGTGGGGTTCGAACCTGCAGCGGTGCCAGGCGAGCAGGTTTACAACGCAACGTCATTAACCCCTCGGAAGCGCTTAATGTTAATAGAACTTGTGGCCCGACCCATTTGCTTGCATATATGGCAATAACATATGTTTAAATCAAATCAAAATCAAGCGCTTACATTTTCTTTACTATACTTTTACTGTTTGTTTTTTCTTTACTATACCTTTACTGTTTGGTTTTGTGGGGAATATGCCTGTATATTGTTCCACTCTATCCAATATCGGCGGTGCAAGCAGTTGTTTCCGTTTTTTTTGGTAAACTTGGTAAACGCCCTCGATTCACTGTCGTTTTTGGCATACTCTTTCGATTCAATGCAATTCGGGTCACACCACAGCATTGAGATAAGACTTGGGGAAAACTGTAAAAGTAATGTAAACACATAACGCATAACACGATATAGCTGATTCGCAATCAGATCGGTAACTTATCTTAGTTCTAATCAATTGTCACCTCTGTGGTTGCCGGGGTAGAATACAACCACTGCAAATCCATAGGGAAACATGTGGAAACGTGACTCCATCGTAAATGGAGTGTCTACAATAGAATGTGCAGCAACTCTGCAGTGCTGCAGATTAGACGGGACTAGGCCCATTCTCCATATTTTTATCTAGATGTAAATGGAGGATGATACTGGCATGTTCATCCTCGTTTGGCGCCATATAACCTTTCTTCTGCTGGTATGCCGTTAAATCCTCAATTCAATTATTATCCAATTATTTCTTGCGTGTGGATTGTTTAATAACATCTAAGTGTATGCATATCTTGAAACATTTAAAAATAAACATATCATATGCTGTGGTCCTAACCGCAGTGAATTTAAATCGTTGTAACATAATTTGTTAAAAATCCTGCAGAAAGGTCAACACATACTCTGCCTCCGTCCACAATGTTCCAATACTTCACATGTAATGAGATTTTATTGCAGATATGTTAACGTTACAACATATGTTTTAAATCATCACAATAATACAAGCAACAAACGTATGCAAATGGATTGACCTACAAGTTGTTCAACATTGATCACAAATCATTCCGCAATACTCATTAACGCTTACCCTATATTTACAAGGATCGACTGTATCACTGTCTAATAGTCGATTTCGTGTATTCTTTGTTTGGAAACAGTGTAGACAGAACAAGATGGCGGCTGGAAGAGCATGCGAGATGAAAATCAACCTCTTCCTTTGTATATTTTGATTATTTCGATCAATCAATTTAACAGACATGCACCTAAATACTCGATGCTTAAAAACATACCCGTCTTATACCCATGTTAAACGGTCAAAGCCTGTAATTGGCGTTCAAAGCTGATAGAATTCAGCTTTCAAAATTTGAAGCGGTGACCTCTTGCATACGATTTGTCATGCGTATGGATTGGCGTCCGCGTTTCATTTGTTGCCGCCATCCAGTTTTTGCGCCAGATTATTGACTATACATCTACATATATATCTACATCTAATGTGTACGTTGAACTTTGACCATATCCCATCGGAAATGGCTTCACTAGTAATGCTAAGACGATGCAATAAAAGAGTGGATAGACAGACAGACAGACAGACAGACAGAGATAAACTTTTTAAAAGGGCTTGTATAGTCAGAGATGGTTCGGATTACTTATGAACATTCATTTTCTTAATTAGACAATTTCAAATTTGATGGCTTTCGTTCAATTTCGCTGTGGTCTATAATGTCACTACTGAACTAGCAGTAATAGCAACAGATAGTGTTTTCCCTCCATTTTCAGCAGATCATCTGAAATGTATATTGTAAGTATGTTTCATTTATAAGTGAAAGTAGACTTTAAGTTAGTTGTAAAGTTTTAGGCCAACAAAGACCATTACCCTTTATCACGTTTAAATGTGAGTTATGATCAAATAGAAATAGCACAGACATCGGATAATATAATTGCTTTTCGTTCCTTCAAAATCATTCACTTATCCGTTTATTTGTTGTATGAAATAAATAGGCAGTGGTGTTTACAAAAATTTTCATTCATACAGTGCGGAGAGGTTCAGTGGTACGTTTGTAAATAGTGCAGTCTACTCCGTTAACTTTTCCACTGTCTACACGGTTAACTTTTGCTCCCAATCTTGCCGCGTATACACAGTTACCACAACAAAAATACCGTTGTCTTCACGGTTTACCACGCATTATTTTCAAACTCAAATATCTCCATCAATGGACTTTCGATGGATGCGTGAAGCGGTTACTTGCATTCTAATGGATATAGATCAAATATTTTAAACCCAAACTGGACACAAATCTGGCTAGAAACAAACTTGTGGTCAAAAACGGTGATAGGTTACCACTTCAATTTTGAAAACTAAACTCTATCAGCTTTGAACGCCGATTAGCGTGGGCACAATACGGGTATGTTTTTAAGCATCGAGCATTTAGGTGCATATCTGTTAAATTGATTGATCGGAATGATCAAAACATACAAAGGAAGAGGTTGATTTCAAAGTACATACCTCTCGCATGCTTTGCTGGCCGCCATCTTGTTCTGTATATATGGTTTCCAAAAAGGTCTACACGGTTTCGGCTATTAGACAGTGTGTATGCATTACCTGAATATTGAGAAATTTATCTGCACCGCCTCCTGTACCACGTGCTTTCAGTAAAACATGGGCAACGCCGCACGTGGTGACACGGAACGTGATATACCGTGAACCCGTCACGACAACTGATTTTGCTGTCGCAGACCCGTTTACATGTTGCGTTGATTTAAATAAAATGTCTGAAATAAAACATGCATTGCTCAGTAAATCTCTTCTTTTATTTTATTTTAAGGACATTTCCTACAGTTTCTTCATATGTTTTACTATGAACAACGTTTTTAAAGATTTTGTACATAGCTAGAATGGTCTACCCTAAGCAGAAATAATAAGTCACCAGCTGGGTTTCTGAGATATCTTAAGATAAAAACATGATCCATATTCCATTTTTTGGCAAATTTCCTTTTATGTCAGTACAACTAAAATTAGGCTTTAAACAAGAAATTTAGTAACAGAAGTGAAGCCGAATTATATTATTGTGTGTACATAGTCGCTCTTAGACAGGTATGCGCGCAAAACATGAGCACAAACAACTGTAGTAAATGTCCTAACAACTCTCATTATTACGCAAGCTTTACCCATATACTGATACATACATACTCATTATTACGCAGCTTTACCCATATACTGATACCTACATACTCATTATTACGCAAGCTTTACCCATATACTGATACATACATACTCATTATTACGCAGCTTTACCCATATACTGATACATACATACTCATTATTACGCAGCTTTACCCATATACTGATACATACATACTCATTATTACGCAGCTTTACCCATATACTGATACATACATACTCAATATTACGCAGCTTTACCCATATACTGATACATACATACTCATTATTACGCAGCTTTACCCATATACTGATACATACATACTCATTATTACGCAGCTTTACCCATATACTGATATATACATACTCATTATTACGCAGCTTTACCCATATACTGATACATACATACTCATTATTACGCAAGCTTTACCCATATAAATAGTAACAGTTTTATCTTTTCTTTTTAATCTCATCAGCCCTTCTGAATGCCAACTGTTTATATCTTCAATAGAAACAATAATATGAAATCGAATGCCTTAAAGGGACACAGCAATCTTGATTTTTAAAACTCACGGCGTCCTGTTAGTTTTTGCTATATATCAAACTGAAAACGAATGTAATTACATTGATATTAAATGTGTATGGGATAATGAGTTAAATGCACACTTTGTAACATCATTAAACTCTGAAGATATACAAATGCAATTGAATATTTTAAAACATGGCATTGAGATTGTAGAATGCAATACAGATGTAGATAATAAGGTGGAGCATTTTTGCCAAATTCTTTGTAATATTGCAGATCCTCTGTTTAGAACCAAAATGAATATGAATATGCGATTAATAAAGATAAAGCATGGTGTAATGATGAATGTGCAGGAAAGAGAAGATGTTTCTAATTTAAACTAAATAAACAGAGAGAATGTAAAAATGAAGTAAATAGGGTTGCATTAGTGAATTCCAGATCAAGCTGTACAAGTACAATGAGAAGACCAAAAACATCAGTTCGATAGTGTTCAAACACGCAAATTAGAACAAACTCGATATGAAAACGCTAAAGTTTGCTGGAATATGCTCAAGGGCCTTGCAGGTATAAAAACATCTAATGTAAATATGTCAATGTTTGAAACATATGTAAACAACCCAGATGATCCTTATCTTACGCCTGATGAAGATGTGATGTATCTTAATGAAAGATATGATTGTGAGGAATGAATTTCAAATAATGTTTGATGAGCTGAATATTAAGGTAAGGGAATAAAACATTGTATGTGCAATTGGGTAGGTAGCGCCGTGGTGTAATGGTTAGCATCGTGGATTAGTAACACAGGGATCGTGCGTTCAATCCCAGCCAGTACCGAATTTAGGTTAATTATCGAATTATTTCATAAAAGTATTTCCTACCTTACCAGTCCTTCGGATGAGACTTTAAACAGAGGTCTGCTCGCTAAAATGCTTAGTGCAATATAGAGAGAATAAATAAACGATTATACACACATGTGCAATTGGTCAATTAAAATGGACGAAGTGGTTGAACTGATAAATCATTAAATGATTTTTTCAAACATGTTAAGCGTACTCTGATTCCAATCTTGCAAACATTATTTAATAAAATATTTAATTCGGGATATTTCCCGGGTATGTGGTCCGATGGTTATATCATTAATAACATCTTAATAACCCTGACCATTATCGTGGTATTACGTTACTTAGTTCCCTTGGTAAACTATTCACTCGTGTTATCAACACTAGGCTAAATCATTGGGCTGAAAATTACAATGTATATATTGAGGCGCAGGCAGGTTTCCGTAAGCAAATGAGTACGGTTGATACTATTTTTATATTTTATATATACATAATATATATGGAGTTATAACTCATGTGATTAACAATGGAAAACAACGTTATTGTGGGTTTATTAATTTCACGAAAGCTTTCGACTACATTGCGAGAGAAAATCTATGGTTCAAATTAATAAAACTAGGGATAAGAGGTAAACTATTTGATATTTTAAAATCAATGTACAACTCAATCAAATCAAGGGTAAAACATAATAATTGTGTAAGTGATGAGTTTACTTGTACACTCGGTGTGCGCCAAGGTGAATGTTTGTCTCCATTTTTATTCTCAATGTTTTTAAACGACATGGAAGAAGATTTTCTGTTAAATAGTTTTGAAGACGTCGACATAAATACAATGAAGCTTTTTATTTTACTTTATGTCGATGATATAGTTGTTTTTTTCTGAAACTGCAAATGGATTGCAGAAAGGTTTTCATATTTTAAGCGATTACTGCATACGTTGGAAATTTAAAGTATATACAGCAAAAACTAAGGTCATGAGTTTTCGTTAAGCTGGTGTATTGCCTAGGAACCTGCAATTTTTGTATGATGGACATGAAACTGAAATTATTAAGTCAGTTTGCTACCTTGGTGTTGTCTTTACTCAAGGTGTGTTTTAATGAGACACAGATCACTTTAGCAGATCAAGCACAGAAGACTATTTTTAAACTGAATAAATATTTGTATAAGTTTACAAATATCTCTGTTAAACACAAATTGGATGTATTTGATAAACTTGTACTTCCGGTATTAAACTACGGATCTGAAGTATGGGGATTTGCTGCGGCTTTGAATATTGAAAGACTTCATACTCTTTTATGTAAGAAAGTATTAAATGTTAAAAGATGTACACGAAATGATTTTGTATATGGAGACCTAGGAAGGACTAATCTAATTAATCAAAGGTATTTAAATATTTTGATATAATGATTAACAATTATTGGATGTCATGAACATAAATTTGTAAATCATGGTTATAATCTGATGAGACGTGATGTTGAGTTACATCCAAATAAGAAAAACTGGGTCACTTTATTAAAACATTTATTAGCCTCAATTTGTTTTTTTACGATGCGTTGCTTTTCCGAGGTTTAGTGAAGAATGATTTATTTCTTTACAGTGTTAAACAACGATTACATGATAACTTTATTCAAGATATGCACTCCCGTTTGGAAAAGTCAAGCATAGCTAATTTTTACACATTGATAGTAGATAATATGTTATGAAACCTTACTTATATGTTTTAAATATACCAAAGTATAGAAATGCATTATCAAGACTGAGACTCTCATCTCATAACTTACAAATAGAAGCTGGAAGATGGCATAAGCCGAATAGCATACAATACATAAACGTAAATGTATCACATGTGCAAAACTAGAAGATGAGTATCACTTTGTTTTTGAAAGTTCATTATATAATGAGTTAAGAGAAACATACATACAGAAGTATTATTGGAAAGACCAAGTATGTTTAAATATTTGGAACTTATAAATAGTGAAAATCACAAAATTATAAAAGCCTTGAGATAAGAGGGCTAAATGTTAGATAATAGTAATAAATGTACAAAACACATTTTATTATTAAAATATACGAAACTTACTCTTTAATACTAAGACCAGTTAACTTAAAGTTGTTTTTGTTTTGTTCTGTTTTTAAGAAAAATTTCAAATGTTATTAAAGTGTATTTGATGTTTTCTATAAAAGGTGAAAAAATGATATTTAGGATTTAAACGTCATCTTTTCAGCATATATTATACGATTAAAAACTGTTTAAAATGTATTAATAATAACAATAACATACATGATTGAAAATATTTCTTGAATTGTTACTTGCAAAAGTTTTATAATTATATATTGTGTTGATGTTGAAACACTTATACTTTTGCATAAGTACACATAACTATTGCATGTACCTGCTGTCAGCCTTGTAGGTCTCATTAAACATTTATTTCCCTTGCCGGTCACGGTAGGAACTTTCTTGCTCTTAAAAAAAGATCTGTGTTATTCGGTTCTTGTTTATTTCTTAAAATGTGCAAATAGTTGCTTTTTTGTTGTTGCAGGTGACAAGAATGGGTCAAGTTCATGATTTCATACAGCTTTGGATATGCCTAAATGTTTCTGAGCCCAGATCCGAGAATCCAATACTGGGTAGTGATACACTTGAAAATGAAAGTGAAATGGACAAATTCAAGAGGGTCTCTTCAAACTATTGCTATTAAAAAAAAAAGCAAATTGGTCAACCCCGTGTTTTTTGCTGAATAATTCGAGTAACAGACGTCAAGTTTCACAAAGAAATATTTTTAAGAAAATTCAGGAAGTTCTACAGTGGTCCAGAGGAGTCTGGTAAATATGTAATTAACTTTGTTGTGAGACGTGTATATATGTTTTGTATGCTCATGGGTCTTATGACATATTTGGAATTTTGCTGAATAAAAAATATACATAACTTGCATTTGATCAATCATTACTATAAAATTATAATAATAGTTTAGAGGAAATTGTTTTTGCGTATTATTAAACTGTTGATTGTATTTCACCAATAATATAGATAAACATATGGTAGAATAAGACGGAAAAAAGGAAACACAAAATACTATTTTAATTATATGCAAGCTGGTTAAAATTAAAATCATACTGAATAAATAAAAGGTGACGCTAATGTCAATGCTTCAAGATTGCTGTGTGTCCCTTTATACATACAGCCAACAATGATTAATGAGGTGTCAATTCTTACGGATGGCGGGAGGTGTACAGTACTGATTTTACCCAGGAAAAGTGGGTGGTCTTCCTCAAACACAAAAAAAAAGAAAAAAAAGAAGAAGAAAAAAAAAGAAATCGACCTTCATATATATATAACCTTATACATGTATGTGTTGAAAATGACGACACCATACACACATACATACATAAATGTTCGCGTTCCCCTCTAATGTTTCGTTATTTCATTTAGCAATAGACGCGAACTTTATTGTATACCAAAGGCCAGTGGCCTCGATAGCTCAGGGCTTTAGAGCTACATATCTCTGTTCGTCGTGTGTTTGCTCCCGTTTCGAAAGCATCTCTGATTATAAACGTCATCCTTCATCTCAACTCCCTCAGAGGTTGCTGTCTCAATTTAACATTGGCGTGTGATGCGTTAATGCAAATTAAAATCCCAAATATATTTTGTCTTTTTGCTTCGTTTTTATCATTACTTGATTTGTTTCCAAGTTCTCTGATATACTGTACGATACTCTGCATCAGATATACCCCATACGCACATTATTCAAGTTAAGGAGAGGATGCTAACCAATCCGTGATCATATTACTTTGTTTTACTTTCGAATACATTCCTTTTGTTCCTGGACATACCCAGATAGTAGCCTCTTATAAATTAAGGCCCTAAAACGTTCTTTGGAACAATAAAAACAGTCAGTTCTTCCGACACTCGCTATAATTAGAGCTTACTCTAAAGAAAAACCTCCTCCTATCAGATTTGCTGCTCCACTGACCCTGATAAAAAAATTGTACAAAATGAGTGTTACATTCACGCTTAACCCGTGCAAAAGACAACCTGTCTGACGTCACATGATGAAATGAAATGGGATGTTACGCCTTTTTAAACATACGTATTGTGTTAAAATTATGTTATATTGGGACAGCAGTCTCAGAGAACAGGAGATGAAGGATGAAGTTTCCAATCGGACATGCTATTGGTGAGTAGCGCTCAAGTCCACCAAGCATGTCTGCGATTACGTTACACTATCCAATAACATTAATGTGTATACTTAACATTTTACATACGCAACAGATATATTTCACAGCTAATTTTCCAATAAGACATTCTATGGTAAGGGTGAATGTTGTGGGGTTTTCATCACACCATTTACGAATATATATATATATATATATATATATATATATATATATATATAACATTCAGACTGTTCTATGTATAATATTCAGTTATTTCATCCGAAGAACCTCAGACGTTTTCTTTAATCAGTCATATACGAGAAGTTGCGTATTAGCGTCAAATGCGATTTTGAGGATTGTAAACACAAACTCTTAACCCTTTGTACAAAAAAAAAACTGAAAACGGAAACATGTGTCTGTAATTACTATTTTATTATGGTATTTTTGAACATCCACATTTAGTTCGTCGATATAATGATGCAGTTTCCCTCTTTATTTATTAATGTATTGCCTTACTGCCGTTTTGTATATCTGCGATATAAGGTGCATCTGTATCAGCCAATCAGAAACGATAAAAGAATCTCGGCAAACTTCTTTTTTTAGAAGAACAGTTCTAGACGTTTGTTTTGAAAACAAGCATGCGTCGCAGATAATCTAGACTATTTTGGGGACTTTTCAACATCCAATGGGAAAAGAAAATCCATGTTCAAAACGCTTCCAATTTGAAGCGTTTCATAACGATTTACAGTCACGTGGTACCAATACTGTTTTCATTGATTAATTAAGTGGGCTATAGACATTGTGTTCTGACTATGTAATGCTGAATAATGTAATCAATGTAAACAAAAAACAGGTGAAATCAACATTACCTGCATCAGCTTGTGTGCAAGAGTCTTCGTCAATCTGGCCGTCACAATCGTTGTCTATATCGTCTCCAGGCGCACTAAAACTTGGGGAACATTCCTAGAGAAAATAACACGAGTTTAGGGGTGACATTAACACTTGGGGAACACTCCTAGATAAATAACAACAGTAGACTGCCACAGTATGGCACAGCAAAAGCTTTGAAGAAGGAGGTGGCAATTTGGCCAGATCAGTCTAATAATCGGATGGCTCTCCCCAAATAACTAAGCACTGGGTTTAGACTTAAGGATCGTCAAATTGCACAGAGTATGATTTATGTATTTTGTATATGAAGAACTGTTTTTCTTCATCTTGTTTCTGCAGCAATATTTGGGAATTAGGCACGCTCTTAAATTTGCGAAAGCATTAAGAGAAAAGCATACTTTAAAGTGTGCGAATATCAAATATATATTTAAAAATCCATTCCCATACCAATTTTTCCATCGGTTATAAGCATTATGGTTTATTATATGTTGCAGACCGCCTGCCTGGATGAAATATAACATATACGTGGAGATCAGTCTATAACAAAGAAATATTAAACTTTTCTAGTTTAAAATATGTAGGAGATAAAAGATAACATAACGCCGTATATCACATATAGACTGGGCCCATTTTTTGAATTTGTGAATGTTAGCGGCATTTTTTAGTAAAAGTGGTATCATGGTGTTTTTATATTAATTTGGGTATGCCGAGTTCGATTATGGTCGCTACCAAGCTGAAATCTTACAGGAAAGGCACTTTTTTGGACATTTCATTGTTTCTTGATAATTTCACTAGGAATTTTTGGAATATTTTTTTTTTAAATAAACAGTTTACATATATTCTCAATTTTCTCTACATATTTTTGCTTCATCTACATTGACTTTTCATAGGAGTATTATTTCAAGCTGAATTTTAACCGGAAATGCAATTTTTGGGATATTTTATCATCTTTTGATGATTTTACTTATAATTCTTGGAATACTTTTTAAAATAAACATGTTACACTAGTCATTAATTGCGTCTATATATTTTGACTCCTCATAGGAATAATATCTCAAGCTGAATTTCGACGGAAATTGTAATTTTTGGGGCATTTCATTGTTTTTTGATAACTTTACTGGGAAATTTTGGAATATGGTTATAAAATAAACTGTTTACTCAGTTATCAATTTTCTCTACGTATTTTGACTTCACATACAATGGCTTATCATAGGAATAAAATCTCTAGCTGAATTTTGACTGGAAATAATTTTTGGGACATTTCATTGCTTTTTGATAATTCTATCGGGAGTTATTGGACAAAACAATTAAAATAAAAAAAAATACACCATTTATCAATTTTCTCTACATATTTTGACTTTATATAAAGTGTCATAGGAATAATATTTCAAGCTGGATTTTGACAGGAAAGGCAATTTTCGGGGTATTTTATCATCTTTTGATCTTTTACTGGGAATTTCTGGAATATGTTTAGCTAGTAAACATTTTACACCAGTCGTCATTTTTCTCACACATTGCTGTGCTTTGCTGTGCTTTTTTATTTGGATAATTGTATTTGATCCTTCTTCAGCGGAGGGTGCTATACTGTTTTTATTTTTGTTTGCGAGAAATAAGTTACAGCTAGTTGCAGGTATAGGGCCTAAATACATTATGATTGGCTAAAGACTATTGTCACCACGTGTTCATTCCATTTTCACTGACACACGTAGCTGTGGTATGGCACAGTCACGGTGTTTCCAATATTGATAGTGCACCAGTCCCGTAACAAGTGAAATTACTTATTGGACTATGATCGACGAGTTTTAAGCTCACTGATAAAGCCAACAGCAGATCCAGAAAGTTGCTTTGATCGTCCGAGGAATATTTGTACCGTTGTGGTCTGAAACATTGATTTTTTAAGTGATAGACAATAACGATAACGAAATTGTTGCAGCTGATGGCCCTATAGACGAATTGAAACACGGTCATCACTAAGTACAAGTGATTTCACTTTTCTGCGATCATCAAATGAGAAAGCTAATACCCATTATGAAGATGTAAGCTCTCAACGCCAGGACAACGCTGTTTCCTGCTACTAGTATATCATTACCCGCATGTACAGTGTCAACTATGGTGACTTATAAAAGGCAAGTCGAAGTAAAGGCGATATATTCCAACTGAAGCTGTGTACAACAACCTACCAATGGGATCAGCGATGGCATTTTGCCATTTTCATGCATTAACATAATGCATCACCAGGCAGGTACCATGGAAGAAATCGTCCAAGAGCACTATAACCTACGTAATGACTTAGGGAGGGAGACCTTACAGAAAACACCATCAAGACTGCATAGAATTTATTCTGCAGAATCTATAATGTGCAACAGACAGAATATGAAGATTTTATTTCACTTGTTACAGGTGTATTATCAAACCATTGTACAAAAACAGACTGACTGTGCTCAACCAGAGCTTACATATGATGGACTAGTAGTGGCAATGGTCTGCAACCATCATTGATGTTGTTAAGTTCTATATCTGCAACTATATGTATTGTACACATAAAAAAGCAGTGTAGGATCCCTCCCTGAAAATGCTGCAAATCCATTTAAAAATGCTCCCTAGCATGATGGTCTGTTCATAAATTTAGCTAAAATATGAGCAAAAAGAAAATCACAAGGCATTAAGTTATATCTGTAGAAAGATTTTGTTTGAATGGTGTTTTACGTCATTTTCAGCATATATTTTAGGCTATATTTGACAGTCGATTTTACTTTTTTTTAAATCGTGGTGGAGGCAGACGACTCACTTTTCCTGGCTATAACCAGTACTGTATAGCTTCAGTCATCCATAAGAACCGACACTTAAGTCGAATAACGATAAACAATGTGAACCATATTGTTTTAGTAAGTATTTCAAAAATAAATATTAAATAAAAAAATAAAAATAAAATCCACTTTAGGTCAAAAATATGGAATATTATTCCCGTGAAAAGTCGATGTATTTGGAGTCAAAATATACAGAGAAAATGCATAACTGATGTAAAAACTGTTTTTAATATATTAAAAAATCCTAATAAAATCATCAAAAAAAAATGAAATGTCCAAAACGTTGCCTTTCCTGTCCACATTCAGCTTTAAATAGTATTCCTATAACAAACCAATATATATGGAGTCAAAATATGTAGAGACAATTAGTAATTAATGTAAAATGTGTATTTAAAAAACGTATTCCAAAAATTCCCAGTAAAATTATCAAAAAACAATGAAATGTCCAAAATAGTACCTTCCTGTCAAAATTCGATTTGGAATACTTGTCATGTGAAAAGTCAGTTCATATGAGTCAAAATACTTAGAGGAGATTGATAGCTAATGTAAAATGTTTCTTTTAAAGGGAGTACATCAGGATTTTCCTAGAAATATCTTAAATTATAAAAATGTTCCAATTCATGATAAAACACTTATATCCATCAAAATATGATGTTCGAACAAAATTGTTTAAACTTCGAATACACCATATAGCTAAGACGGAATCGGGCATACAATGCTGAAATTAACCCTGGTGCATAACCTAGGATAGCACGTATTATTGTACAGAATGAATTTCCTTGTAACTAAGGGGTAATTGTTAGGATCATTCATTATGTTTAGGCGCTTTAAAATAGAAAATATCATTATTTGTCAATTTTAAGTCGGACCCTAGACCCCTTTGAAAAACCTGAGGTACTCCCTTTAAACAAATATTCGAAATATTCCCAGTATAATTATCAAAACACATTGAAATGTCCCCAAAATTGCCTTTCCTGTCAAAATTCAGCTAGAAATATTATTCCTACGATACGTCAATGTATATGAACTCAAAATACATGGAGAACATTGATAACTGGTGTAAAATGTATATTTTAAAAAATTATTCCAAAAATTCCCAGTAAAAATATTTAGATAATAAAATGTCGCAAAAATTGCATTGCCTGTTAAAATTCAGCTTGAAATATTTTTCCTGTGATAAGTCAATGTATATGAAGTCAAAATATGTAGAGAAAATTGATAACTGGTGTAAAATGTTTAATTAAAAAAATCATTCCAAAAATTCCCCGAAAAATTATCAAAAACAATGAAATGTCCTTAAAATTGTATTTTCTGTCAAAATTCAGCTTGGTATACATCATAATCATAAACTCGGCAAACCCAAATTAATATAAAAACACCAAGATACCACTTTTACTAAAGAATGCCGCTAACTTTTTAATGAGAGCTCTTCTATAGAAATAGGTCTAGTCTGATATGTTGCGATCAGTGTAAGAACATTATATAAGAGATACTATACCGCCGTATCCTCTGTTAGATTCATGCCCAGAAGCATTGCCGTACTTCCGCAGTATCCGTATGTTCCAAAAGGTGCGCTCCCATTAACAGTAAATAACGATGGTGTAGTTACTTGTATTTTACGCACTTTGTTTTCAGACCCCTGAATCGTTGTTACAGTCTCAGACTCTAACGTCAAGTATTTTGCGTCCTTGGCATCGACTACAAATAAATGTCTTGGCCAATTGTCAGAATTACACATACTACTGTATGTATTCTTCCACTGGTGCACAGCTTGGACAAGAACCATGGCTGGTGACCCGATAACAGACGAATTGTCGCTATATAGGTCAACGGACATGATCTGTAAGATTAGGACCGGGTTGCTCGTCTCCACCATGCTGTGCAGACCCCAGTCTATACGTCTGATAATGTTGTCACCCTTCTTTGGAATAACAAAAGGTGAGTAGCCTGTTATTTCTACTTGTGTGTTGTCTGTTTTGGTCACGAGTTTGATAAGGTCGCCGGCATTGTTCTGGTAACTTGGCATGACAACAAATTCTTTTCCCCATTTATTCGTTGGCAACAGTTGCTCAATCATGTGCGATGTGACGCTTCCTTCAGCAGCCGGCACGTCTCGTGCACCTGCGAATACAGCAACGTTATCGGAAGCCTGAATATATGTACCTGTCAGGTCTTGACTACTTTCAATATGTAGAACATCCAAATCGTTAAGTTTGAAAGGGATTTGTGTCCCAGCTACAATATTTGTTGTCTGGCCGGTCCCAATACACGTCGAAACAGTTGAGACGTTTGTCGTAAATGTAATCATGACCGAAGTTGCGTTAACTGTTGCCGCCACCGCAAACTGACAAGTGCCGCCCATTGTGCAGTACGTCACTACGTAATACTCATTTCCGAGTTTGTCGTCCGGAAAAGCTAGATAACCGTCATGTGGGGTCCCGTTCTCAAGCTGGATAACATTGACCTGTTCAGATGTTGTTTCAATCTTCAAAGCCGCGTTTGGTTTCAACTGAGTTTCACTGGGAATGAAGATGCTGCAATTGTTGTGCATAGTCGCTTTAGAACTTTGAAAGGTGCTCCCACAGCCCGGGACGGCGACAGTCGTAGTTGTAATCGGGTTCGAAAAATAGAGTTCTGCAACGTCAGAGGTTGTTGATGATGTTGCTGGATCCCTGCCTAACAGTACCACATGGTATGTAAATGGTTCTGGAAATAAAGTGAAGTAAAGTGTAACAGTTTAGTTTATTGTTTATTCAAGTACCTAGCAGTACCACGTGGTATGTTAAGGCTTCTGCAAATATAATAAACTTAATATAGTATTACGAATGTCAGCACTATAGGTCTAAGACGACATGAATTACGTAATGTCTGTTATTTTATTAAATACTACTTCCCATGATGCTAAATCATTCTATGAACAAATGAATAATGAGAATACAGGTTATAAGAATCTTTCATGGTTATCCATTTCATGTTGTGAAAAAGTCATTCCTCAACCGGGACTCGAACCCAGGGTCCTGGTTTACCGTACCAGCGCTCTAACCACTGAGCTATCGAGGACATACGGTTCGGGATCGATTATTCATCATTTATCTGTACCCGGTTACACGTCCACAGAATCAAGTTGCCTTGGCTAACAAAATCAGGTTATATTGTATTTTTAATTAGTGTTTACCATATTTTAAGAAGGGTGAAAATATCGGACAGGGAAAGCTGTATTCAAGGACGACAGTCAAACACAAAACACAAAAACAAACACGCAAACAGACAAACGAAAAGGCAAGCAATACAAAATGCAAACGACATCACAAACACAAAAGGGTTGACAATAAGGCCACCGCCTTGGAACGGTCAGTGGCAAAGTAGGCCACTGGGGGTTTAACCGGTTCAAGGGTGCACCAAACCTCAAACTTACCCTACCGTCATCCCATAAAAACAGGACAGTGTAAATAAAGAAATCCCCGCCATGATCTAAACTCTAACCAACAAGGCAGCATCAATAGGCAATATAAGTAAAACACAAATATGCTCGTGTAAATATAATACAAAAAAACAATAGCCAAGAAAGCCACAATGAAGGTACTCAATGACTTGGCAGAAGCCAGAGCAGTAAGAGAACACACCATTAAGGGCACGACAAGAAAGAACATGGACAATCACCAACTGTTTAACAAGTTTAACAAAGATAGTATGAAAGTGATCATGACCAAGAATCTTACGAAGTTTATAAATCACACCGAAAAAAGATGGAGCAGTGTGGTCTAGTGGAATACCCATGATCGAAACGTTATGGGTTCGATCCCCGCCATGACCATATGTGTTTTGTCCCTGAGCAAGACACTTTATCTGCATTTGCTTAGTACTGGTTCTACACAGGAAGACATCGAGAGTGATTAAAATAAGTTCAGAGAGCTTTCGTTACAATCGATTGAAAATAAATTAATTTAATAAGATGGCTCAGAATTTCAATAACTGGCTTCATTTATTCGCACGATTAGTAAGGTGTGCCGAGGTTAAATATCATTATATCGAGGAAAGAACGGTAAACAAACGTTTGAACTAATAATAGGCTAAATAAGAGTGGCTTTAAATTATGCAGAAAAATAAAGGGTTTCAAGTACACGCCCGAAAGTATTTTGATACCAGATACATTCTTTCCCATCATTCCTAGTTATTTGTTAAGACCTGGCTCATTTGTACACCGTCACCACTCATTTAGCCATGGACAATTACGAAAACCATTTTATCACCTAACTGACGGTGTGGGAGTGGAATAACAGCATTCTATATTTTCGATATACCACTAGTTATATATGTATGCAAATAAGCCTAGTATGCGCTGTTAAAAAATCGATAATGACTATGATCCAGTTCCCACGGTTTATGTCGGTTTCGCGTGTTAAAGCGACAGGAAAAATGCAATAAAAGTCGATATGTGAGTTATGTAATATATAGAATCTAACATTCGTTCTCATTCATTATTGAATTTAAAGTGGGTGGTCTGCCTCCACCACAAAAAAAATCGACCGTCATATATAACCTTACATGTGTTTAAAATGACGTAAAACACCATACAAACAAACAAAACAAAACTGAATTTATTAAACTCGTTAGCAAAAATGATATAATAATATATATGCAAGAGCCTCTCATTATATCATTTTGCCAACTCGTTTAATAAATTCAATAATGAATAAGTACTCATGTAAAATCCTCTATATACAGATGGCTGCGGCTATGGTGGCTGATTTCTGACATTTTACATTTTTTCGTCTTTTCGTTATTTCGCCACGTATTTGTTGCGGACCGCTAATAAACTTCCCATGGACGGCTGTATGAGGTGACATATGGTTACTAACACACCTACACATATAATGTCCAAATTCTCTGGCCCTTACTTCCAAGCAATTTTCATCAGAAACCATTCAAATCCATAAAATATCCCCCTTTCCCCTAAGCAAAGTCACTTGCCAGGTATCTGTTTACATTCATGTCAGATCCACAGTAAAACATGGCTGAAATTTCATTTGCAGTTAATTATACCAAAACATGAAAAACAAATATTTGTGCAAAACTTTCCTTCCTAATAAATGCACCCATCTTAGCTAACATGTTACACATCTATAACTTCCATTTGCAATATTTTCACAGCATTTTCAAATGTTCATGACCCATCACTCCTGCTGCAGGTAAATCCGGGAAAGGGGCGTGGCCTGTTTTAATGTATATTTAGGACACCGAAACCTATAGACGACAGAACGAAAAGACAATAGGTCGACAAGACGACAAATGCAGCGCGAAAAGACGACAGAACGAAAAGACGGAAGAACGTTATTTAGTGTGGCCTTTTGACATCTTTTCGCTTTTAATCTGTAGTGTTTTCGTTCTGTCGTTCTTTTGTCTTTTCGTTCTGTTGTCTTCTCGCGCTGCATTTGTCGTCTTTTCATCTTTCTGTTCTGTCGTCTTTTCGCCTTCCGCGTTTCGGTCATTGCGGCCATTGCACGCTGAATACTTCGGACTGATTTTAAATTGTTTGGGAAATGAGATGAAAAGACAGGGTGTGTGCATTCCTTATGTCCACTCAATAATAAAAAGGAGTTTCTATTTCTTTTAGATGTCTTTTTATAAACGCAGAATGGTTAAGTTATTATGAATATTAATAGAACATTAATATTTTGACCCTGTAATTTAGAAGTAACTTTAAGGGACTTTTATAAAATGGATGATCATATCTGGACCAGTCGTATTAATTATAATATAATGTTTGTGTTAAATTTTCTATTCTTATTATTTAAATTGGTATGTATTTATGTAGGATGGCTTAGCGGACATAGCTATTCTTTTTTTATATAAACATATAATACAATTTGTAACTAATAATTTACATTCCGGGGCCGCTTAAAATAGAGATGATTTTTGCTACACGGATGTTAGCGCTCATATTATTCTATGAAAACAAATGACAAATAAACTATTTTTTGACTATTTAATTTAACACTAACTTTCCGGGACTGTTTGTTGGAACCATCATATCTCAATGGCTATACCTTATAGTTATCAATCTATGATGGTATAGCAAACATAACTGAGCATTTGTTTAATACATATAAACACGGAACTGTTTAAACATGTACACAACTGCAAGGACATGTCATACACGTTCCTGGTGACTGATAATTTTGCTAAAATGAGTAGTATTGGTGACGCTAGGGCACCAGGACTGCGCATGCGCGAGCTCATTTGCATGTGCATGGATGATATCATGCTCTCAATATATAAAGTAGCTCACGCATTGCGCGGCCTCATTTGCATATGAATGAATGTATTGTGGTAGTGGGGATTGGTGACACGATGTTCGAACAAAGGGTGTCTGGATATATTTTGTATGAAAAACCGCTAAAATATTACCGCCATGATGTTCGAACAAAAGGTATTGATATTTAGACTGAATCTGTGGACATTATAGAGACATTTTATCTGAGTTCCTTTTGTATAAAAATTGCAGGAGGGATTGGTGGCAGTATGTTCGAACAGGGGGTATTGATATTATGACTTAAGCCAGAGTGGGTGACAGGATATGTCTTTTGTATGAAAAACCGCAAAATGATCATTGTCAGGATGTTCGAACAATAGGTATTGCCATTTAGACATAATCCACATTCATGATCAGTTATAAACCGTTATCTGCACATTTAAAGATGAGTTCTTTAGAATTATACATGTTAGGACATGTATTGTGTTTAATTTCTGACGACCTCGGAAAAGTCGCATATAAACGGTTTTACTGTGAGCTGGTGAGATTATTGATCTAAAGGATTAAACTACACGAGAAACGCATTATATTGTTAACATTTAAAATGAATAAATACAAAAGTACAGTACATTATAGCTATATGTTAAACGAGTGTGCAACGTTATTTAAAAAACATTCATAAATAACACTTTTTACGATTTGTTTTAGAAGATCTACGTATTTGTTATGATTTTCAATAAAGCGTTTTTAAAAAAAACTATACATAACAACCGTATACTGGCTGTAATTTAAACACACAAACAATAACAACAACAACAACAGTACAAACAACAACAACAACAACAATAGCACCACTACCAAACCCAACAACAGCACCAACAAGACAACCGACAACACCACCGCCACCACCACCACCACCAACAACAACAGCAGCAACAATAACAACAACAACAACAACCCACATCCCCTTCACCACCACCACTAACAACAACAATCTCATCATCACCACCAACACCGCCACCATCAACAAAAACAGCACCACCAAACCCAACAACAGCGACATATATATGTATTTGGGGCGTTCTGGCTCAACTTTAGTTTGATCCAAATCGGCTAAAAATGCATATATAAAAATCACCATTTCATGGTGATTTTTATATATGCATTTTTAGCCGATTTGTTTGCCTAATTAATCGAAACTTTTTAAACCCAAAAACTACTAAAGATTTTAAGTTTGAATTATATAATTTGACACATATTTTACTATCTAGATTTTTTTTTTAGACTCTGCTCTAAATTTATTGCCGTGCGGATTTATTTACATAAGATATCACTGATAGATTACTTCCGCATTGACCTGGTTATTGGACAAATGTATGATAAACGTCTATTTATATCTCAGGATAAGAATGTTCTAGGTTATGTGATAAGCGTTTCTTTATATCTCAGAATAAGAAGGTTCTAGAAACTCTGATCGAAACAACCAATCGGTGAAGTTTTTGGCCTCCCTGACAAGTATATAAGGCAGTAAAATACTGCAGTCTAATATCACTCTTAACACGGTGACAAACCCTTTATGGGAATAGAGACCTGAAAGAGTGAGGATAAGAAGGTTCTAGGCTCATTTTCCATGAAACGTAGGCCCATTTAAATTTGTATCTATATAAGCATTACTATATTCCCCGATATTTCCAGAAGGTTCTAGGTTGAATACAAAGGTGGTGGATCATACTCATACACATTACTAAAACAATGTATCACACCCTTTTTAGACTTTTTTGTAAGGTTGCCATTGCTTCCTTTCTTCCCTGCTCTACTAGTTCTTTTTTTTTTGAACTTCACTTATTTCAGCTTTCTTTTGTTTGGTGTCCTGTTTTAAACTATAATATTTATCCAACTCATCCAAAATCAACTTAAACTCTTGCTCAGATATCTGTGCATCACTCAATGCTTTTGATATCATTTTTTTTATGCTATTCAACTTAGACTCTGTCAAAGTTTTCATTTCATGATGTTTTTGAGCCTTTGCATTAAGCTTGCGTCTGATAAAATTAATACAAACACCTGTAGTCCCACATACTATTGCTGCTATTTCCAAACGTAACAAAATTGAAACAACAAATCCAATTCCAGCCATAATAACACTTGCAGATATTAAAGTAGTATCAATTCCATCTGTGATATTAATACCACGTTTGTATTTTTTATAAAGAGACTTGCGTGTGTCTCGTTCTGTAATTAACTTTTGTTCAATCTCTGAAATTGTTTGTAATCTATAATTCTGTCCGTCTTTCACTGGCAGCGGTCCTTCTGGCAACGGAGGATATATACTTGGTGCTGTCGGCTGCTTCATTTTTTTAATAATAAAAAAATTAAATTAATTCAATTAACAATGACACCACAGTATTTATAGCGGTAGCGTTGGCAATCTTGCATACAAAGTTAACAACAGAACCAGCACCAATATCTAAAGGTCTATCAAAGTTATCGTGTTTGCGTGGGATGATGTGAAATGGTATACCATAATTTGGTTGTTCAACACCATTGACAGAAACTATTACAGATACGTCACCAACTAATCGTTCACTTGCTAAACCTATTCCTATAATACGACCACGGCGTGTCATTACATGCCCCACATTTGTTTCTGCTTCACTGTTACCAAATGAGAGTACTGTATTCAATACAAGTGGACCCTTAGCCTCTGCAAATATTGTTATAATTCCATATTTAAGATTATCAACTTTATTTCTTAGCTGGTTGAATTGGTTAACAATAGGCACAACTCGCCTATGTAAATCTAAAACATGATTGGTTAAAGTTTCCAAGTCTTCTGTTTTTTTTAGGTTTTGTTGCTCTAAATATACTCATTTTTTTTTTTTTTATAAAAATATAATTTTTAAATTTTTAAATAAATTCTAAAACACAACTTATAGGAAAGCCGTGATTATCTATCTTGCTGCCATGCTCATCTCTGACTTCTACTTTTAATTCAGAAATTGTACCACCCGAAAGACAGCAATATTCAGGATAAAAACGTGTATATACAATATCCCGAAACTGCTTATTTACCACAGGCATAACTCCTATAATAGTGCTTGGCACACCATTAAAATAATTACTACTCGTATTAACTTGTTCCAGATGAACATATAGCTGTTTATAAGGAGCTAAATCAATTGATTGTTGTCCAGTATAAGTACCTGTCAACCATTTTCTGTCCTTAAATCCCAGCATTTTTGAAAGACCGCTTGATAATCGTGTCTCTGTTGGCGTCTCTAAAGAGGCTATACCATTATGTGTATCAACGGTTAGGGTAATATTTAGTCCTTCAAATATATTTGCCAACTGTTGAAAGTTATAGTGTCCATCTGGTATATGACACGTATCATCTGGGTTTTTTCTCTTTATGACTTCATGATTAATATTATACCAACCGATAGTGTATATAAAACTCTTTAATCCAACGCGCTTAGTTTCATTTTTATTATCGATATACTGTTGTAAGTCAATAGAATTGTCAATGTTTGAAATTGTATGAAACATTTTTTTTTAATATATATAATAAATACAAATAAAAATGATTTCTAAAGAATTCGAATATAACCCAGATGCTCAATATTTAAATAATTTCAGCAAGAAAGTGATAGATATAACAAATCAAAACATAGTCATTACATCCAATGGTAAAGGCTTTAAAGCATCATTTCCCAATGTCTTTGAAAAATACAAACTCCCATACGTCAAATCAGATGCTATAGTCCAAAGCTGGGGAACAGATTGGATGTTATTTTGTCAGAATCAGTTGAATTTTGCTATTTGGTGTGCGACAACTGGGTGTGGCGTTGATTTCAACAATCATCTGTGGAAATCTGTTCCGAAAGCTGATGCCCTGGTTGGTTCGTTATTTCGAGTTCATGTCTATTACCATGTCAGAAGAATATTATTTGAGATGAGTGTAGCAATGCCGCAAGACCCAAATTGGAATGCGTTTAATAACACATATAACCGAAACGCATACGAGAGAATATGTAAGGAGTTTAACGTTGACTTAAATTCGGACTGGAGACAGAAACAAAGCTATAATGATAGTCTAGGAACAATTTATAATTACTGGACAAATATTGATTATCATCCTTTGATAATTTCTGTACACGACAACAAAACGATGAGTTTCACAGTCTATGAGAGTGATAAAACATACCACATTGATTACATTGCACAAGGATCTGAGGCTGATAATAGTTGGTCTACTTTTATACTCGATAGTTCATCTGGATTTACAAGAGCTGGAGTAAAACGCATCAATGACAGCATAAGAACATACTGCTGGGCAATCCTTAGCTCACAATCACAAACAAGAACAGATATACTTGGAACTGGAACGGCATGTGATGCTCAAAAACAATTTTTGGCAAATGTAGAGGACGCAATAAACAGCCCCATTAACTTACCCAGTCAAATTTAAAGGTATGAAAACACTCTAAAATATGCAAGAAGTAAAGTAAATTTTGTTTATGGAAGTGAATTGTACATGTCTCCGAGTGACATGGAATTAAGAATTGGAACAATAAAAGACTACAATAATGAAATTGTAATAGCAACCGATGCACAAGCATGAGGATTGAATAATGATGTTAATATAAAACCAGTACCGCCAAAAATTATTCAACCTTTTCAAGGCACCACAACAAAGAAATTTTTACCGGACTTTGATAAATCATCAATACATAAAACTGTGGAGCATAACCCACCAGAGATAAAAAAATAGCGATTGAACACGAAGATAACAAAACAACTATAACTGTTAGTACTATAGTAATAGGTCTTGCTGCATTACTTATTTACGAGATTTACTAAACCACTCTTTGGCTGCCACATACAACAGCCCAGAAACAAACACAAGCAAAACCCATAGATTGTTACTAAGCCAATTAATAACATTACCTGTTGCAGATAAAATCCATGATACTATTGCACCAATAACTCCTGGAAGTGCTGCAGCAGCTTTACCAGTTGGCAAGAAGTTTACCAAGATTAAGTAGTTGTTTTTTATCCAGTCCTTGACATTTGATGGACCAGGTCTTGGAGTTGGAACACGTGCAGTCCCTCCTCCCGTTGTAGGAATAATGGCCTCAACTAATACCCCAATAATCATACCAAAGGCAGTCAAAATACTAACTATTGTTATACCTTTCTCTCTGAATAATGTTTTTATTCTCTCACCCAATGTTGTGTCTTCTTTTAAAACCTTATTTGTAGTTTCTTTTATCCTGTTTATCTGACTGCGTAATGCTTCTTTGTTTTCACTCGCCGCTTCAAGTCGTGCACTTTTTTCATCTTCTAAGTTTTTTATTCTGTCACGTATGCGCTCTTGTTGAAACTCATCCTCCTGCCCGGGGGTGCTAACCTGTTCTAATTTTTGTTTTTGTTTTGTTATATCTTTATCAAGCTCAGTGAGCTTTGAGAGATTATTAGTAAGTTCTCCACGGAAGCTTTGCAATCTCTTATCTAAACCTCGTATCTCTCGCAGTGTTAAATATTCTGGTTGAACAGCAGTTTTAGGATGAGTTTCATCTATTATATTACTCACATTACTCTCAATTGTATTTACAGCATCTACTGTATTTTGTACATCTTCAGTTGTTGAAAACGTTAGCATTGGTATATTCTCTGCAGCGATGGTATCTCTTGTCTTTGCCAAGGCTGCTAATTCTGCCCTATCCTGAGCCTTTCTTTCACGTGGGGCTAAATAATCATATATTTTTAAATTATCTTTTATGAAGTCAATGCCATGTTTTCTAAGTAGAGTGTCTAGCACATAAAACTTGATTGGTTCGTTTGGATTATTTCTCTTATAATAGGTAAGTGGAACATCATCCGTCCCCAACCGAACTGCATATAACATTCGTCTACCGTTTTCGTCCTCATCCACTTTGAACTCTTTATAATCAATCCCGCTGATCTTATCATTAACTTCAGTAAAAAATTGATCTACTATTTTGTGTAAGCTGTCCTTCTGTTCTATCTTCCCCTTGAAGCTGATCAATATGGTTACTTTCATTTACAATTTGTCTTTGGAATTCTGAGTCAGGTTGTATAAATTCTGGTTCTTCATCATGCAGCAGACTACTCATAAGGGCATCCTCATCTTCAACATCTGGATCGAATGCAGGATTGTCATATTTAAATTCTCCTTTAGCCATTGTTTATTTTATTTAATTTTAAAAAATATATTCAAAAAATAAAAACAATGTCAGCTTACGGAAACAAACTCAACCCTCACAGAAAACTAAGAGAACCTCATGGTGCCAAGGGCATCCGCACAAGTGTAGTAATAACTAATAATCCATCAACAATAGGCCAAAACCAGCAACTGCTTGTGAGCTTTCCCAATCTAAGTACTAATGATGTATAGTTCCACGTACTGCTCGTCTTGCCTTTGAAATAGAACTTAAAAGCAGAACAGACGCCAACGCTACTATATATCAGAATCTGGGTAGAACAATTGTGAAAAAAATGACAATAAGAATAAGTGGCAATGAAGTCATGTCAATAGATGACAGTGATATATATCATTGTTATGTAGATTTATGGAAAAGCCCTACCGAACGAATAAACATGTATTACCAATGTTTTAGTGGGACAAACATAAATAAACATAGAGTTAGTTCGGAAGATGCTTCCTCAAACGCTGATGATGAAGCTGTAGCAGCAGCTTATGGAAATAGATTTTGTATTCCACTGGACTTTGAAATGTTAGAAAGTCATATGCCATTTTATCAAGCGGGGCTTGGTGATAGAATATGAATTAACGTTTAACGATTATAACAAAGTTATCGAAAGCAGTGATGCTGATGCATCTTATGTAATAAAGAATATCTGCTTGGAATTTGATATGGTTAGTGATGTTGAATTAGCCAGACAAATAAGACAGCAAACCAATGGTAAGATAGTATTTTTGTATGATCGTATCTTGCGACATAGAAAAATAATAGCAAACAAATCTGATACCCTTTGGAATATCAACATTAATGTACCATCACGGAGCATGAAAGGTATTCTAATGCTGTTTGAAGACCCAGACAGAACAGACACGGAATCCTTTTACAACCCAAAGATTGAAAAGGTTGAAATGACAATAGAGGGCGTACCAAATCAGTTGTATAGTCAGGGCATGAGGGCATATCAACATTGGGATGAAATCAACAAATAGTTTGGCTTGACATCAAAAAGAAACAAAGAGACAGACATAGTGATGAAGGATTTATGCTTTACCAATGTTTCTCTTAAGACCTATCTAACAAAATCATATGCTTTGTGGCTTGACCTTAGAACCTGTGATGACAATTTATTGCACGGCAGTGGAAGAAGAATAGAAAACGTCAGTGAAGGCATAACAATACTAATAAAAAAAAAAGCAGATGCAGATCAACCTTTATATATTTATTTATTTATAATACAAGACGCGCAAATCAATTTTGAAGATGGAAGATTTAAAGAAGTACGACAGTGCCATTATCTGTGGTCAGACAGGCTGCGGCAAAACAGAATTTGTTCTTGACATACTTGAAAAAGAGTATGTTGGAGTTTTTGAACATATAATTATATTGTGCCCAACCATAGAGTGGAACGAGGCTTATAAAAATAGATCCTGGATAGGAAATGTAAGACACCCGAGAGATAAAAAAATAATAATTGTCAATCCCGTTAGCAACGGTAAAGAAATGCTACAAGAACTGTTGCGTTTATTTTTTAAACAATAAGCTGGCAAGCCCACATTATACATCATTGATGATTGCTCCACCACAAAAGAATTAACAAAGAAAACAGATATGTTATCAGAGTTGGCATTCTCTGGTCGCCACGCTAAACAATCAGTGTGGGTTATTTCACAGAGATATAATTCTGTATTGAAAGATTTGAGAGAGCAAGCAAAATGGTTGTGTATGTTTTATTGTTATTTTTACATCCTACAGGGATTGTATGACATTCTTTGATCCAGTTTTCCTTAAACAAGTGTGTTTCATAATACCGCGTTGAAGGTTTTGTGCTGATCGACATTTTGGCCCATTTTATTAGGGTTTCCTTAACTTTCCTCATTATCTTGTATTAGACACTGATGTCGAGTTTTGGACCTCTTTTAACAGTCCGTAAGTTTACTAATATTATTTCTTATGGATCTTTGATACGATTCTATTTCGTATCTCCAATAATTACTTATTGGAACTTATTTCGCTTTTCGCAGAATGGTATTACTCTCCAAATTAACAATTATGAGTCTATCAGTTAAAACTTTAAAAATAAATCTTTCACCTCTTCGGTTACACTCTGCGTCATCAATACAAATTCCACAAAATTCCTCTTCATTTCTTAGAATTAAACCATTTGTACGCCTTACACCTTTAAATCTTCATTCGGCAACCTCGTTTCATGTTCCTTCTAATCATATTACTAGGATTTTTAATAATGGCTCAAAAGTTTCTGTAACTCCTCTACGATCACCTGTTTTGAAGAAATACCATATAAAGTCTCCTTTCAGAAATCATTTAGTTCATTCAAAGCGCAGGGTGTTTCCCTCTATTAATAAGTGCAATACTAAGAGGTGCAGTTGTTGCAATTATTTATCTTGCAAGTCCACCACTAAATCAGCTGTTAATGGTAGATTGTTTAATGTATGTCTAGCTTCTAATGTTGATTGACGTACTTCTCACGTAATTTATGTTCTGACTTGACATGCACCAAGTTGCGGTATACAATATGTTGGACAAACAGGTCGATCCTTAAAAGTTCGATTTCGTGAACACAAATATAATGCAAGTATTCCTAAAAAGTTAAAAAAATAGTTGTACCAACACTTTCGTCAGTCAGGTCATAATTTTAATAACGTAACTGTTCAACCGGTTCAATATATATTTTTTGATAATGATGCTACTAAAAGCTTTAAAATAAAAGCTAGACATATTGCAGAACTTAAGTGGATGAAAAACTTACAGACACCTTATCCACTCGGCCTTAATGACAATATTTATCAAGAAGGAAATATTTCTAAAGATCCTAATATTGACATTTTTTCTATATTTTCTATCCGAAAGCGTAAAGCTATGTCTCATGGTCTTAGGCGTAATGGTAACATCAAACGTAAATCGCGTGTAATTATTTCTGTCGCTGATTTACATACCATTTTTAAACAGTCTGGAAAGCACTCTATGCTTTCGCGGCTTACCTCTTTGTCAATTTCATCACTAAAGTTGATCGACGAGGAAGCCGACAAAATTTTCATTCGTACAGTTGCCTTGTATAACACTGCTTCCATAGTTCAAAGTTATACACAACATGTTCTCCGACCCCATATTGACAAGGAGTCTGATCACGTCAGGCATTTTCTAAAACTACTATATATTAACAAAGGTATTGATTTCATTGACATGCCTAGTATTTTTCGAGATACTCATGTAGTTGATTCTATCCCAAAATATTTCAAAAATTCTGAAAGTCCTGTTATTTGTTATAAGTATAAAAAGCCTATTAGAAATATTATTTTCAACTACAACAAAATAGTTTCTGACCTTGATATAGTACATAATACTCCTAAGGAATGTGAATGCAACACATCAACATTTTGCTATGCTCCAGCAGGTCATGTTATCACTGGTAATTTTGATATTATTGATAAACGTATTCGGCATTAGTTTTCGAAACGTCCTAAATATAGATAACCTTCAACTATTGATTTTAATGCATGTCGTGCCCAGATCGCCCACTCGTGGTGTCGTATAGAACATGCGGACCCAAACTCACTTTCTACTTGGAAAAAGTCAATTCTGAAAATTATAGATACACGTATTAACTTTTATAATGCTAACCCCTCTTTACTTCCTCCGAGACCTAGGTTTTCCTTTCGTAATTTAAAATCGGGAATTCAGGAATTTCATAATAAATTTGTTTTAGTTCCTGCAGATAAAGCAGCTAATAATGTAATTATTGTTTGACGCCTACATTACGTCAATGTTTAATCTCTGGAACTCGGCAGCACCAATTCGTATACTCCAGTTAATTCTACCGAGGATGATGTTGTTTCCGCACATATCACTCGGTGCACTACTTTCAAGGCTGGTATAAACGATAAGCAAAATAAACTACTATGTACTGGATTCCTAAAAAATCCATATAAGGCTCGCTTTATTTCGAATTCTAGTGCCTGCACCACAACAAACATCTCCAAACTTTTAACTTCTTGTCTTACTGCCGTTAAAGATCACGTTAAACTGTATTGTGATAAAACTTATGAAAACTCTGGGATTAATTTATTTTGGTCTATAAAATATTCAGGAGACGTTCTTGATAAAATGTTCAAGAAAGGTCAAGTTTCATCAATAAGCACTTATGACTTCTCTACACTATATACAACCTTACCACATCAACTTATTAAAGACAAGCTAATTTCTCTTATTCAAAAAACATTTGCTAGAGAAAATACTACATTTTTGGCATGTAATAATATAAAAGCGTTTTTTACTAACGGCAGTTTTGACAATTATACTATGTAGACTTGCTATGAAGTGTGTGAAGCACTCATCTTCCTATTAGATAATATTTTCGTCAGGTATGGAACCACCGTTTATAGACAAATTGTTGGTATCCCTATGGGTACGAACTGTGCACCACTTGTCGCAGATTTGTTCTTATTTTGCTATGAAAGGAAGTTCATGTTGAGTCTTTCACCAGATACCCAGGCAGATGTTATTGAAGCCTTTAATGATACCTCTCGGTATCTGGATGACATATTGAACATTGACAACCCTTTCTTTCCAACTATGGTTAATTATATTTATCCTAAAGAACTTCAGCTTAAAGATGAAATTTGTCCTAAATCAACAAATCCGTTGTTGATATGTTTTTAATTATTAAATATCATTATAAATACGATGTTTACTATGCTATTGATGTATGTTTAGTGAAAATATGTTTTTAAAGATAAAAACCGAAAAGGCGAACAGGCATTGCTAAAAAATCGAAATAAAATCTAAGGGGAAAAACTCTTGCGCGAATTACCGGAAATGACGTCATTGGGAACAAACTATTTTTTGTTTACATTGGGACTGAACGCAAAACAGTATACCTTGTGTGAAAATGTGAGAATTAAGCGATGTCAGAGGAAATGCCCGTGATAAAACGGTTACACCGCGTGCAACCTTTAGGTTTGGAGCCAGAATACGTGTCTGAGGACGAAAATACATCGGATTCATCAACTGATGATGAAGTCGTACGCGGTGCAGGTGCAAATTGAGAGCTTGTAAAGACTATCGTGTCATGTCATTCGTTACGTTCAATGGTTCATTACAATATTCACTTATCTAACAAAATAGCGTATTTATACACTTACAGCAACAACAAACAAAAAAACAATGTAAACATTGTTTTCATCGAAATCTGACAGTAAGTCACCCGCAACACTGCAATATCTTGGTACATACACAATAACCGCGAAATGTAGTATAGTCCGAATGAATGGACCTGGTCTATACATTAATACATGGATATATATGTATGTAACTCTATGGTAATACGAGCGTCAGATTTTTTTGCCGATAAGTAGACATGGAACAAATATATTTATTAGATATTATCCATAATTGATAAAAAAAAAAAAATGAATAAAAACAATAATAAATGAAACAGCATATAATTTCGGCGCCATAATTGCTATAGTATTATATATTTGCCATAAGTCGCCATCAACACCAAACACTCTAGAAGCGGTCTTTGCAATATGACACGCTCTCTAGTCTCCACGTGCCCCCAAATATCAATACAGACTAATAAAATATTGCGGTGCACTATTGAAGTGCAGCCTAATTTGGGTACATACGTCGGTATATCACAAAAGCACGCACCATTTAGGGAAACCTAGTTTTATGATATATTTCCTGTTTATTGCAATTACTTGAGCGGTGTAATACCGCCGAGGGCAGACGCGTATTGCACAAGACGGATATATCACATGATATTTGTCGCGCACAAAGAGAGAAAAATACTATGATTTAAATAATATAGCCAAATGTATTATGAGAACGATATAGACAGTTAGTAAGTATACTTACTCATGTATACTTACTCCTGATATACAGATAGAAAACAGACCAAATATATCAAATTACCATAATATAAAGTATATTATTCTATTATACTTGTTTTACTTATTGCATGAGCTAAGAGGCGTTATTGCTGTTGCTTTGCCATAAAAAATTACTGAATTAATATAAAAGCTAGTAATATTATTAATTTTCTGCCTTGTAATACATATCCATGAAACATTTTGTATTTTTTATTCAAATCCATAGCCCTATATATGTTGATAATATGTATCTATAACACTATTAGCAGAAGAGGGTGTATAATTTAAAATTATTAAAATTAAAATTTGGAAACAAAGACAAAGTGTTTATTTCACCGGATTCATTTAAATTTATATGCTGAACGTTCATAGCAATCTTTTAAAAAAAGACGGCTACATAATATTAGCGCCGTCAACTCTTCGTTGATTCACGTAAAGACGCATGCTTCTAATTCAACAGCTAAACATTCACGGTGTATATAAAGATCTAAGACTATACACCTTTCTTCAATTTATCATACGTATACACGATGAGGTTCTAAGATAATTGAACATAAATTTCAATCTTACTTCATGTATGAATTTCCTCAACGCCGGTCGAATAGGCGAATACAACTTGCTTGGAGACGGCGGGGTTATGCACTTCTCATTTTTATAGTCGAATATCGTTGGTACCGCTGTTGATTTTAATCTGCATGGCCTTTTGTACTCCAAATTCAAAGATAATGAAACCAAAGGATGGACTTCCCACGAAGTCAACTCAAAATGTTTGCTACAAACTCGCGCGTCTTTCTCGACGAGTCGGGCGATTTTCTTCGGTAATGTCTCACTACACTTCAAATCTTAATATATCATTATCTCGATTAGGGAAACGAAAAAAACTTAGGTTATTATCTTGTCCTTCTTTATGCAAACTTTTTCACCCAGCAACAACACACGGCATTTTTAACAAGTACCATAAAACGTAATCCTACATAGACAATACTATACAACTCAATGCGACACCGCGAATCGTTTGGTACCACTGACGTCACAGGATCACGTGTCACTTACCTGTCTTCAAAAAGGGCGAAACTCGAAGCGTGTGCGCTATGGGATAAAATTGGCTACTGTGAGAAAACGGGACAACCAATAAGTGTAAGATTTGAAAATATTGTATATTATATACGTATATTTCCGAATATATACTCAAAATACACGCTATATTTCACCTTTAACAAAGCTAATATATCTGATAATAACGCTTCTATTCTTGATTTAGATCTCTCGATTGAAAATGGTAAAATAATTAGCAAAATCTATGACAAGAGAGATGATTTTAATTTTTTCATTGTTAATTATCCTCACTTGGATGTGGATGTTCCCCGAGCAACTTCTTATGGGGTATATGTGTCTCAACTTATTCGTTTTTCTAGAGCTTGTACTCGAGTTGAGGACTTCAATATTCGTAATCTTTGTATAACTAAAAAGTTACTCAATCAGGGTTACCGTTACCATAAACTTCGTAAAACCTTTGCAAAATTTTATTATCGTAACCCTGATCTTCTTTCCAAATATAAAAGTAATTTAAGGACTCTTCTGCCACAAGGACTATCACAACCCGTCTTCTATGGTGATGTGATTTATAAACTTCGTAAGATTCTAGGTCATGATCACTTTCATACTATCTTTGTTAAACTTGTTAAAAAGTTTATCAAAAGAGGTTATGACCCTATCATTTTGCAACGTACTGCATTCTTGGTGGTGGACCCTTTTACAGTTCGCCACTATGCTTTCCTCTTTAATTGTACGATGACCAGACATGCTGTGGACCCTATGATGACGCCTACCTAAAGCCCATTGGGACTGTGGCGTTTGATGTTTGTCCATAATCTTTCTTGTCGTGCCCTTAATGGTTTATTCTCTTACTGCTCTGGCTTCTGCCAAGTCATTGAGTACCTTCATTGTGGCTTTCTAGGCTATTGTTTTTATTGTATTATATTTACACGAGCATATTTGTGTTTTACTTATATTGCCTATTGATGCTGCCTTGTTGGTTAGAGATTAGATCATGGCGGGGATTTCTTTATTTACACTGTCCTGTTTTAATGGGATGACAGTAGGGTAAGTGTGAGGTTTGGTGCACCCTAGAACCGGTTTAAACCCCCAGTGGCCTACTTTGCCACTGACCGTTCCAAGGCGGTAGCCCTATTGTCAACCCTTTTTGTGTTTGTGATGTCGTTTGCATTTATTATTGCCTTTTGCCTTCGTGTTTGTCTGTTTGCGTGTCTGTTTCTGTGTTTTGTGGTTTACTGTCCTCCTTGAATGCTACTTTCCCTGTCCGATCTTTTTATATTTCTTTTACACCAAGGACAGAGATAGTTATGAAAATTGTTTGAGAGAGAATGATGTTATTCCGACGCTGGAAGAGAGAACCAGAATAAACAAAGCTTTAGCAAAGACTAAATATTCCAACTGAATTTTGAGGACCGACCAACCAACTGGTTATTGGGTTGAATAATTACGCTTTGCTGTTAGCAATGCTTTTTTTCTAACAGCATGCTTTGTTACTAATAGTAATACTAACAGCAAAGTAGCAATATAAATAGCAATGCTTGCAGCAAATTAACAATGCTAATAAAAAAATAGCAATGTTAATAACAATGCTATTAACAATACTAACCATAACTAGCTGCGTGGTGAATATCGCAACTGGTTGTTTTGTATTTTATATTTATTCCAAGATAAAAAATAAAATTATTAATATAAAAATGAATGCGGAAGAACTATTAAAAGATATATCGGAAGTTTCCACAGATGAATCAAATCAACAAGAAACAAAAAAAGAAAGATTATCAGCCATAGTGGCTGGCGGTGGTAGCCATCAATATTTGCGTAAAGACATACAACTCACGACTATAGATAGCATGTCCCCGGATGAAATTAATAAACTTTACTGCAGATATGAAGCAAGGCTTGGAGCAAGTATGACCAAGACTTTAGGCAATTCTTTTATTAACTTGTATGTGATGGAAGTATCAAAATATTTCAATGTGACAAATCCACCAAAACTGATAGGAGATTTTGAGGAAGACCCATTTATTAATCATGCTTTGACAAATCCTTGTTGCGAGTTGTATCACAGGTATGGAACGTTCTTAGCGCCATTTACAGCAATACTGACAACTGTTAGACATATTGATTTTAATAAAAATAAAAATAAAGATAATATAAATGGAGAACCAAGAGAGTGAAGTTATACCTGTTAATACACAACCTGTTGATACACAATCTGTTAAACAACAAACAGTCAAAAATCCAAAACGAATAGAGGCTGGGAAGAAAGGCAAAGCGTTTGCTTCAGGATGCTGCAAATCAAGATGCAAATCAAGATGCAAAGCATGTAAATCAAGAAGAAATAGCAAAAATAACAACAGGTGAAGAGGAACCAGAAAAAAATCGAAATAAATGTATACAAAAATTATATTCCACCGTGTATTGTTTTATTAGTCATTGCTGGGTTGGGTTTGTATATCTATAATAAGAAATCGGTTGCTACGCATGTTGCTACAGTTGCTACGCCTGTTGCTGTTGCACCAAAAGACCCGTTTGATTTTTAATAATTTATTTAAAAAAATAATCATATAAAAAATAATATAAAAAATGGCAACAAGTATTGACGGAAAACAAATTGTAAATATGGTGTATCACGCTGGAGTGGAAACACTTTTAACTATTGGATATGCTGAGATTGACAGAAAACTACTAAAAGACCAGCACCTAAAGTGGATTTTAATATGACAGATGTTGGGATGCTCTCTGTGGATATAATGTTAGCAATAGCTACAAAGGATATGTTGATTAAGCAAGGTATTATTCCTGCGGATATTATGAAATAATTTTAAAAAATATATATAAAAAAATGGCAAGCGCAGTAGCAATGATGATAGGTGGCGCAGAAACAAACGCATTGGCGTTTAGCGGTTCAAATTATTTCTTTTCAAAAATGGGAAGTCATTCAGATGAGGAAAGACAAAGGCATGACAAAGCCGTAGAACAATTGAACGCAGCACAAGCGGCGTGGAATAAAAAAAGAACAGAGCGATTAAATTTTATCAACAAGTAACTGCAAAATGAGCATCATGCAGAGCAGACATTTGATAATGTGGATCAGGCAATGAAGCAGTATTATTATATAACTGGTAAACAGTTGCCTTTGGAACCGGAGCCTGAGTTGAGTGATTTCTATACACCATCTCCAGATCAACAAAATAGAGAAATTAAGTTTATTGTGGTGGGCATGGCTGCAATTGGATTGGTGGCGTATAAATTGATTTCATAAAAGAAAATAGTTTAAAATTATAATTACTTCGGAATGTTATATGTTACTTTGGAAAAACTAAGTCATATGCATGATACCTATTTTTTTTGTTGTTTTTACATGGTTTCAATCCAAGTGGTCGCATATAATATGGTGGTTTAGCACTCTTCTCCATTTTATCTTTGAGATGACTAGGCGCCCATACTTCACCGTTGTCTAATAATGTCAATACCATGGATGGACCATATTCAGTATCCACTATTTTTGTATCTGTAATAGTGTATATTTTATTTATTTCCATTTCGGTCCATTTCTTTGTGCTATTTTGATTTTGCTCTTCAAGCAGTTCATCAAGTCGTGCAGTTGTGATTTCCATTTTTTCTTTTATAGTTATATACATTTTAATCTTTAGTAAAAAAAAATGGAAAATATTTATTACAGCCCAAAAGGATTTTGGAGAGGTTACTCAGCAGTTAAAAAATTGTCAAAAGAGGCTGGTGTTAGTGAAAAACAGGCATTATATTTTTTAAAGAAACAAGCTGTGTGGCAGATTTATTTGCCGGTGTAACATTAAATATTGACCCCGTTGAAAATTGACCCCATGGGTCCTTTTTCAACGTTGAGAATTGACCCCGCCAACATTTCAACATTACATTTTGATCAAAAAGGTCGTTGAAAACTGATCAGTCGTTAAATTTTGATCAGTCATGGGGTCATTTTTTAACGGTTAGTTAAATTTAAGGTAAACGTCGGAGATCGTCTGTTTGTAGAAGAGAAACATACTGGAAAGAACCAGAAACTATCGCAGGCTTGCTGGATAGCTTCTTTAAAAATAATTTCACAAGGCCGATCCCGGGCTCAAACTTACAACTTCCCCGAGGTAGGCGAGATCATCTATATGTTGGACAGGGAACTGTTAACGAAAGTTTACCACAATGATTTTCGACAGGTGGGTGGGGTGTGGTCGGACTTCGACAGGCACATGGAGACTGCCACACAGGAAGTATCTTTTCCGATCATAACAAGATATTTATAAGGGATATCTCTGTAAATTATAGTGATATCTCTTTAACACAAAGAGATGTATTTTAACGTTATAAAGATATATCTTTATGTTAAAGTATTGAAGCGTCCTAGTGCCAGGTTTGAAATATTTTATAATTAAGAGTTACTAAGTCCTAATTAGGAGATACTATCTCATAATTAGGAGTAACCATCTCATAATTAGGAGTTACTAAGTCCTAATTAGAAGATACTATCTCCTAATTAGGAGATACTATCTCATAATTAGGAGTTACTATCTCATAATTAGGAGATACTATCTCATAAGTAGGAGTTATTAAGTACTAATTAGGAGTTACTAAGTCCTAATTAGGAGAAACTATCTCATAATTATGAGATACTGAACCCTGTTAAAATTGTGCCGGAATTCCAACGTGACAAGAAATCTGACACTGCCAGTCGGCGTGACAAGAAACCAGACACCGCCAGTCAGCGTGACAAGACACCAGACACCGCCAGTCAGCGTCACAAGAAACCAGACTCCGACAGTCAGCGTGACAAGAAACCATACACCGCCAGTCAGCGTGACAAGAAACCAGACTCCGCCAGTCAGCGTGACAAGAAACCAGACACCTCCAGTCAGCGTGACAAGACACCAGACACCGCCAGTCAGCGTGACAAGAAACCAGACACCTCTAGTCAGCGTGACAAGACACCAGACACCGCCAGTCAGCGTGACAAGACACCAGACTTCGCCAGTCAGCGTGACAAAAAACCAGACACCGCCAGTCAGCGTGACAAGACACCAGACACCGCCAGTCAGCGTGACAACAAACCTGTCACCTCCATTCAGCGTGACAACAAACCTGACACCGCCAGTCAGCGTGACAACACACCAGACACCGCCAGTCAGCGTGACAACGTGCCTGGCACCACCAGCCAGCAGAACAAAAGAAAACAACAAGAATGTGGCATTCCCCTAAAGAAAAGAAAAGTGTACATGGATGACGACAAGAGTAATGAAGATGTTGCAATTACGTGAAGGCTAGTAGTAGCATATCATTTGACATAAGTGGCAAGATGAAAAATGGCAGGTCTTTGGTATAAAAGTCAGGAACTATCATAAACAGGCTAATAATAGACCAGTGAGTATTAATGCCCGACCAGACAAAATTGCACAAATGAGAGGCGATGGCAATTGCTTGTTCCGAACATTCAGCTATATGGTATCTGGGGTACAAAGTTACCATACTGAAATAAGACACAGTGTTATACATTATATGTTAACGAACTGTGCGCTATTAGAGGGATATACGGATGAAACGTTAGCGGTGTATCTGAATAAAACCGAAATGTGGAAATGTGGACAATGGGGGATGGATGTGGACATTCGGGCATTTGCAACCATGTTAAACACCAACGTGTATGTGTATTGCAATTACGGAGGAAGAACATGCTGGACCAAATTTCCGCCAATAAATTCAACGGCCGAAGGCAACGTTTACATGCTGCACCGCAATGACCACTACGAGCCCGTGTTAGACGTTAAAGATGATCTCTTTAGCAAACCTCCATATTTACCAATTGGCAAATATGTTCCAAAACAATTAAAGGGGTATGTGTCAGACATCGTTCTCGGCGCTGCACTTGTCAACAATCACTGCGATGAGAGAATTTTACAGGAAATAGAAACTGTACAGACACCATTTACGTCCATACTTTCAAAAATAACCCATACAATATTCCTGGAACTGAACATATAGCAAACCAGATGGATCCGAATATTTTCACTCTTCTCTGTGACGAAGAGGACTTTGCTACTCACTGGCTGTAATTTTCCATTCCAAAATGTGCAGTTACTCTTTTTATTTTCCATATTAGCATACTTTATAATACAAATAAATGTCTTGCGTTTTCATTGGTCAAGCGCCATAATCCCGTTATTCCGTTGACAAAATAATGAACTAAACCAATAAATATAGACAACTGTCTCGATGACTTAAAAGCTACACAGTTCGTAGATTTTGACCCTAAGCAATTTATAACGATAATTGTTCATGTTCCGTTATGTAAAGAGCTACGCATGCCATTATAAATAGTAATAAAATGGTCAACAAAGGGCAATAATTAGCGTATAATGAAGTTGTAAAATTATTGCATCTGCAGTATTCTAAATTCGTTATAATAGTTCTTGACAGTGTATACTTGGGCATATACCATGTCAGTGCTCATATAACCCCTTGGCTAACGCCTCCGTATACACTCAAGAACCAGTATAACTAATAATGTATACTTCATATATAGTTAAAGAGGCGTATCGATATGAATATGGAACATGCACATATTTACCTAAATTTTAAAGTAATACATGAAATTAAACCGTTGAACAGTGTAAATGGTTTAGAAAAAAGGGTACTTGGAGTGACTGAAACGCAAATTTACCACACTTTCAGTACATTAAATGTGTTTGACAATTAACTACGAAACTACTATTTCGCGGGAAAAGTTGACTCTTTTTTACCAATTATAACGAGACCATATATAGTGTATAGCAATGATTAAATGAATTTTATATAAATGTATTTTGATAGTGAATTTAAGTCGATATGCCTCTATAAGGCATATGATTAAATGAGTTGTTTATAAAATGTATTTTGATTTAGTAAATTTGATAGTGAATTTACAGTCGATATGCCTCTATAAGGCATATATATTCTATCAGGCGTATTTCATTCTGCTATCTTGAAAACACACAAGAGAAAGCTTGCACCTCGACAGATACTTTTGACTATTTTTACGTTTAATGTAAGGTACGTTTGTATTTTAAATGAATCAACTTTGAGTTATTGTATCAAGTTAGCTATGCTCTTCCTCTGGGGAGTTTAAACATTGGACACATAGAGGTAAAATAGATTCAGAATGATAAGACGAAATTAGGTTAGCTAGTTTGCAACAATATTTCTGTACAATTCAGACAGTTTACCTAACAGTCGTTCCTGAGAATGACTAGCACAAGGCTTTGATCATCCTTAAGAAAATGCCCACTTTCTCACATAACAGATCGGTACTGTTACTCAACTCTACGACCTTTAAGCGGTGATAAGTTTTGTGATTACAAGTCGGCGACCTTTACCATACCACATAGGCGATCTCGCTAGAAAAAGACATGCCAAATAGGTCAGAGTTAAATGTAACATGTAGAAGTTTTGGGTGTACGATTTCCACAGTATATAATTCTGAAAGTTTCGGAATGTGCGCAATACTATTTCATTTCACCGAGTCTTAAACTGTGAATGGTTGGACTTGATCCACCCATAATATATTAGGCATTCGTATCAGTTAGTGTTTTATTTTCGGTCATGTAAAGGTGGTGTAACGTTATATTTAGACCCCGTCGGTAATTTACATAGGGGTCATTTTACAACGTTGAAAATTGACATCCTGAGTCATTTCAACGTTACATCACCATTACATGACAGACCAACCAGGTCAGTACTGCGACTCGAACCAACGGCCTTAAATCGGTGAGAGCTTTTGAAATTAACGTTGAAATATGACCCGACTGTAGTTGATGAGTTTTCAGACATCCCGTCCATACATTACACATATAGTCACCAATTTTACATATAGACGTTAATAAGCATCTAAAGATGTGTAGCTGGGTTTTAATTTCTATATCTGACCAGTATCTTCAGAGTTATGGCCGATGAATTGGCAAAGAATTAGTATTATTAGCTTGTGGCGCGCTCGAATGTATAACTTAACGTTTATTACTTACAGTCCTGAAAAAATACAGAAATGTTAATCTGTGATCTGTATGGTAATAGGCAAATTGCGTAAGATTATTGGGATCAGTTTCCAACGTTGAAATATGACCTGACTATAGTTGATCAGTTTTCAACGAGGGTCAAATTTTCACGCATGGATTGATCATTAAATAACGGGCGGGGTCAGTTTTCAACGTTGAAAATTAATCAGTCATCCGTTGAAAAGTGACCCCTGGGGTCAATTTTTAACGGGGTCAAAATTTAATGTTACACCGGCACCAAAGAAAATAATTAGACCCAGGTTTGATGTTTCCGCTAAGAATGGAGTGCATCAAGCTAATTTGTTATTTTTACCGCATAATACTTTTGGGGTTGGTCGTGGCCGCAAGACATATACATATGCATTGACTGTGGTTGATATTGCGAGTAGATACAAAGAAGCAGAGCTACTGACTTTCAAGGATAGCACAGAAGTTGCCAAAGCATTTGAGAAAATATACAGTCGGCATTTGAAATATCCAAAATTATTACAGGTGGATCCAGGCAGAGAATTTATGGGTGCAGTATCGCAGTTGATGGCGAAACACAAAGTAAATATCAGTTGAGGCAGAACAGAGATACACAGAGACCAAGCTATAGTGGAAAGAATTAACAGAACATTAGCTGAAAGATTGTTTGGGTATCTGTATGCTAAGGAAATAGATTCGCAAAAACGCAACAGAGAGTGGGTAAAGAGATTACCAGAAGTCGTCAAAGCAATAAATGTGGAAACAAAAACGCCCCCTCCTGTTGAAACAAAAACATTAAAAGATAATCCTATCTGTATGATTGCCAGTGTGAGATATTTATATCAACCTGGGGAACAAGAAGGCGGAAGACGCAGAGCAACTGATCTAATGTGGAGTGTAGATATTCACAAGATTAAAAGTTATATGGTGACGCAAGGTATAAGAGTATATTATTTGAAATCAAAGGCACCACAGAGAGGATTTGTCAAAGAAGAACTACTTATTGTTCCTGCTAATGCCCAAACGCATAAGTTTTTTATAAAATCCACATGCATCAGTTTTAATTCCATCTTCTCGAATGTATCGTTTAGTGTAAAATGGTGACATCGTTACTTTGTTTACTGTTATGCCGTATATCTGATGTTTTATCGAACGTAACATATTCATTTCATGAGTGTATTTTCTCTTGTTAAACAATGCATCTTTGTAGTTACCATGATTTGATATGTTTTTGGATTACAAATTTTTTTACTCCCTTTGCTTCTTTAATAACCTGCTCATCCGCTCTCAAAATAGAATATAGCTTGGGTCATAAACCAACATACTCAGCTATAGCAACACCAGCACATTCATCTTTCATTTTACCTAATACTTTTTTGTTTGTATCATCGTTCATTGGATGGTTTTGCGGATAATCACTCAAGTCATATTCATCTTTCATTTCAGCCATGTCTTTGTACGCATCTTTTGTTTTGATTTTTACCAGCAAGCTGTCAGTGTCTGTGTATAATAAAGTACAGTCATCTCCGTATCTTTTCTTTAGAGTATTATAGTACCAGTCATACATCAAGTGCTTTGATAAATCTAATACTGACATCCCAACATAAATTGGTTTGTTTAATGTTAATTTTGTCTTGTTTACATGTATTGCTGACAATTCATCTGAGAACTTTACACGTCTGTTAAATAAGGATAAAAATATCGGACAGGGAAAGCAGCATTCAAGGACGACAGTCAACCACAAAACACAAAAACAAACACGCAAACAGACAAACGAAAAGGCAAAAGGAATAAAAAATGCAAACGACATCACAAACACAAAAGGGTTGACAATAGGGCTACCGCCTTGAAAACGGTCAGTGGCAAAGTAGGCAACTGGGGGTTTAAACCGGTTCTAGGTGCACCAAACCTCACATTTACCCTACTGTCATCCCATTAAAACAGGACAGTGTAAATAAAGAAATCCCCGCCATGATCTAAACTCTAACCAACAAGGCAGCATCAATAGGCAATATAAGTAAAACACAAATATGCTCGTGTAAATATAATACAAAAAACATAATTTTTTTCATTTTCAGAGCCGTCAGTTCTAACTAGTATTATATCAGGCCGCTCGCGTAAATTTTCCATTGTCTTGCCAAACACAGAGTTGTTCATAAGTTTGTAAAAATCTTTTTCAAAGGTTGATTTAGCTTTTTTCCTAAGTTCTGTGTTTAAACGAATATATGATTCCATCCATGGTTTTTCATTAAATACTAATACTCTGTGTATTTTCTTTAGTTTCATGCCTAAAGATACAGTTGCAGGTTTTTGTAATGTAACACATATTTTTCTTTGTCCATAAGATTGGGGACTAGTTGTTCTGTATTTATCATGCTATTATTTTCTAACAGATCTGTCTGGTATTTAGACAACCATTCTTTTTTCACTGCTTATCTTTCCGGTGCAAGTGGATAGTCATTGTGAGCTTCATGGAGCTCTTTAGGATATTCTAGATCTACTTCTAGGATATATCCTTTTCCTTTCTCTGGCTCTTGCAAGGTTTCTAATTCCACCCACTTAAAGCCAGAATATGGAAGTGGCTGACTCATTGAATGTCCATACAGATTATTTGCATCAAAATACATTATAAAGCTGTTTTCCTCGTCAGGGTTATAATCAGCTACGTGTGGATTGTTTGCTTTTGCATATCGTGTTGATACCATACTAATTCCACCACGCATAGATTTTTCTATAAATAAGTGCATGTCAATGTTTGTAAAAATTCTAAATCTATTTTTGAATGTTTGAGTAAAGCATCCCAAGCTAATCCAGGTGCTGTATAGTAATGCAAAGGATCAAGTTTATATGCATTCATACATGTTTTTTTAAAAGTTTGAAACACATCTGCCAACAGAGTTACATCAGTTTTTAGATATAAATTATGATAGTCTCCAAGAGTTTTACAGTTAAACTCTTTCCATACTTTCTGCGCGTGGTCATAATCTTTTGGGTAATACCGTCGTCTCTAAGTTTACTGTAAAATGCTTCTATGTGTGGTAATTGCTTTTCATTAAATCTATCCATGCTATCAAATTATTCATAAGCATAAACACCTTTCCGTAGAAGTAAATCTGATTGTTCTCTAAACTGATTTTTGGTAATTTTGAAATCAGATTTGTCTGTTGCATCAATCAATCTTTCCAAAGACGAAGCCATAAATTGAAAGCTATCCAAGAATCTAAGTTGTCCAACACTAAATGAAATATACTTTTCTGCGTTGTTTGGGATGCATGTAATATTACCTGTCATTTTATGTATTTTTTGCATTATAAGATGACTATCATATCCTTTGAGGTTGTGAAATATAACAGGTATAGGTGTTTTGTTTGGTTTTATTTTCAGTTTTAAGTTACAGTTTTTATGTGCTGCGCCTCTATATTCTCCGGTAAAATGACAGTGGTCTTTTACTTTGCAGTTTTTACCACATTTTCTACCTATTTCATCCTCACATATCCAGCAATGTGTTGCTTTTTTGTAATCTTCCTCATTTTGCTGAGTCATAATTAATGGTTTTGGTTGAGCAAAAGTGTTGTTGATGTTGCTTTTTTCACATTCTAGGCGTTTTAAAAACACTTCAACAACATCCTCACCTCTGTAAACAACAGGTTATTTAGTTTTGCCATCATATCTGACAACTTGATACCCAAATCCACAAGCTTCGTGTACATTTTGAATTTCAGATTTCTTTCCAAATTGAATTAAATGTGGTTTAATTATACTCTCAAAATCAGCATAAATTACATAAGGAACATGCATTTGATTTTGATGATTTTTAAATTTTATGTGATTTTTACCTTCTTGCGGCATTTGTATTTTACAAGATTTTTTATTAATAACATCGCAGTCTTCTTTGTGTTTTATAAGTAAAACTTCTCTTGAAAATCCGTAAAGACACCTGTCACAGAAATAAGTTTTACTGTGATGGTTGTTTTGATCTTAAAGTAATCTATTTAGATTTTTAATCCAGCAATAGTGATATGTTGTTGTTATTTTTTTTGGTTCGTTGGAATAATCATCAGGGTTACAATTGTCATCTATAATTCCTTCTTCATTATTTGGATCATCTTCATCTTCATTTTCTAAATCAACCTCAACATCTTCAGAAATTAAAAGCAAGTTATTTTTTTTTATTTCCTTTGGTTGCTCTGATACTCTATATGGAAATACAGATACCCTTTTTCCTGTGCATCCGTAAACATTAATAGCAAGATTATTTTGTTTTTCTACTTTGGTTATTTGCGTTGTTGGGGTTGGAAAATCAATACTATCTTTTTTCAAAAATGACATATCAGGATAATTTAATAATCTGTCAGAATTCTTTTTAGCTGGATTTAAAGCTGAATTTATTGCATGAAACAAACATTTATCGTCTTTGTTTTTTACATTAATTGTTGCCTTTTTGCCAGCTACTGCTTTGGGTAAAGGAATATATGAAGAACCTTTTAATGGCTCGTACTTTGCAATATTTAAATAAAACTTAATACAGTGATCAATTTCTAATCCTGATGCTGTATTTGTAAATCTTTCTAAGCTTTCTAGTATAGCTAAAGATGACTCGTCGTAAAACTCACTTATTTTTTCAGAGTTTAAAATTGCATTTTGCATGTAACACTGCAGTAGTATATTTTTTTGCGGCACCTTCGTCTTTAAATAAATTTACTGTGAGACCTAATTGAAATTTTAATCCTTTTTTCTCTATTAGCTCTTTAATGATTTGCTTTGTAATAATCGGTTTTTTATCATGAAATACTGTTTGAGGGTCTTTATATTTTTCGACAGACATTTCATATGCCTTAAAATAACCACATATTGGGTTATCAACCAATTTTAAGCCTTGGATACTTTTCTTAGCTTTTTTATCTTTAAAAAATTGTTTTAGTTCATTTATAACATTTTATCATGTTTTAGTTTTTCATTTTTACGTCGCTTTTTATTTCTACGTCTCTTTTGTTGATTTTCAAATGCCTGTAATCTAGAATTTAAAACTTCATTTTGAGTTTCCTTTGGAACTTCTTTTATAGTCTCTTTTATAGGCTCTTTAAGAGCATCAACCATTTTTCTAAGCTGGTCATTATTAATAATTCCGTCTTTGTGCAGTTGTCTAATGTACTGTACGTCTTCAGAACTCATTTTTGTTATATATTAGAAAAAAATATTTCTTAATATAAAAATATTATTTATTGTAACCAAAAAGATAAGATGGAAATCAAGAAAATAGAAATTTCTTAAGGTTGGATGTCATGAACCTTGTAAAAATAAACCAACAAAAGATTCAAACTATTGCAGTTTGCATAAGTACAGATTAAATAAAAGTAAAGTTTTGCCGTGTCTAAATGTGGAAAAGGTACAAGCGCAAAATATCAAATTTGTGTTGGTTGTGGTGCCCACTTAGTTAGATTAAAACACCGATATTGGTAAGTAGCAAGGCCATACATTGTTGAGTGTAATAGGCTGAGACATATAAAAATTTGATTTTCTAGGATAAAACATTTAAATAGTAAAAAATGTATCAAATTATATAATTCAAACTTAAAATCTTTAGTAGTTTTAGGGGTTAAAAAGTTTTAATAAATTAGGCAAATCACCATTTCATGGTGATTTTTATATATGCATTTTTAGCCGTTTTTGCTCAAACCAAAGTTGAGCCAGAACGCCCCAAATACATATATATATGCGACGGCAACAACAAGAACAATAACAGCAACAACTACTACAACAACAATACCAACAATAACGATACCAACAACAGCAATTCCATCAACTACAACAACAATACAAACAACATCGACACCACCACCAACAACAACTAACAGCACCACCATCAATAACAGCAACAACAACAACAAGAACAACATCGAAACTGTAAAATGCTAGCACATGTTTGAAAACGAGTCTGAACAACATCGAAACTGTAACATGTTAGTACATGTATTAAAACAAGACTTGGTTTATACTGGGATTAACAGGTCACCTCAAACCATTTCTATAAAAAGCTGATCATTTATTTATTTCAAGAATCATATCACCGTGATAACGGATTAATGTTTGACCATTAGGGGCTTAAAATGTTCGATTCTTCATCGAGTTATAGAATTCATGTTTATACATTATAAATTACAGTTACAGTGAAATTAATGTTTCATGTTTAGGGGTCACGTGATATAATGGTAGACTCTGATTGGTCCAAACTTTAAATACACATAACTTTAAATACACATAACTATCTCATTGATTGTTTATACATTATAAATTACAGTTACAGTGAAATTAATGTTTCATGTTTAGGGGTCACGTGATATAATGGTAGACTGTAAGACTCTAATTAGTCCAAACTTTAAATACACATAACTATCTCATTGACCGAATCGTATTATTTTAAAAGTATTTTCTAGCGCAATTTGATTATAGACGAAAACTGGAAGTAGATCACAATACAACCGGAAGTAACGACACAACGGCTAAATCTTACTCGTATGTGCTAATCTTGCGCAACTTAAAAGAAGTCAAATCACGAGTCACCAAATAATGGTGTCGATCAACCGGATACAAGAGAAAAATCAACAATGACATTGGCAAAGAAACAACAGTTATTCTGCAAAACGATAGCAGACCCGGACCTATTCTTGTTCGTTTAAATGAAAATTAGTGGACACTGGTGGAACACAATTTACGTTATTGTGATATGTCTGGAAATATACCGTGTAGATGGACTCTGTGGAGAATATTTATGTTGCAAGCTAACCCTAGTAATACCTACGATACTGTTGAAAAATACAAACGGAGACGATTTCCAACCCTACAAAGTGTCGAGAGATTGGCTGATTTCTACTTGCAGTCAATTTAAACAGTTACTGTAAACTGTATACGTGACATATATATATAGTTGTTACCAATGTTAAATCTGTTATATGTTGAGTTAACAATAAAAATAGTCAAATCAATTGTAGTGTGTTGTTATAATTTTACATTCTCTTGTATTTACAGAACTTGAAAAAAAAACGTTAAAAATGATATATGTGTACTTAAACTATTAGGTATTTGAGTCTCGCTTTCACGTGCCATCCGAAGGTGCTTTCTTATTTCGTCATCCGTTGGTTTTAATGAAGGCAAGGTATACTCATCTGATTCTTCGTCCATGTCATTATCACTTTCAAGACTTTTTCCCTTTCCATTCCTTTGATCATTTCTCCGGATACCCGGAGGCACGGAATATTCGTATTTATTTTCCTCCTCTCTGTCATTTCCTGGATCAACAGCCGTACTGTTAAAAATGTTGGTTATCAGTCCTTCGTGTTCGGATTCATTCGCCTTTAAGTCCACTACTAGATACGCGTAGGGTCGTTTTACCGCTTCCACGTATTGTCGCAAAAATGTTTTACTCGACAAAGGATAAATCCTTCTCGACAATGTCGTTAACTGTTGTCTATTGATGGGATTGTTGAACAAAACCAAATACTGAGTGTTTAAGACATATATACAGGCTTTACCCTGTGGAAAGAGATTGTGCGTCAAATACACGACCGATATGTTCCGAGGATGTGATCCTTTCGTAAATAGGTCGGCGATCCTCTGGTCACATTTGAAATCCGTTATGAGATCGTCGCAGATAACCAGGTTATGTGTTTTTGGATCAATACAGTCAGACTCGTTCAAATGATTAGGTATACCACTTATGAATTCAATGCATGGCAGTTTATCGTAAAGCAGTTGCCATTGACCGTAACACCATATTATTCTTTGAGGGGGAGGGTGTATCAATGTAGATAGCAAACGTTTTCGGGTCCAATGCGTTTTCCCGCTACCACTGGGCCCGTTAATATAATGGTAAAATAATGCTGGAATACAAAGTAATTGGAAGGTGAAGTCATTTCTTTATATTTCCATCCAAGTGTTTGACTTTTGTATGTCTCAGTAAGTTGTCCGATCTACTAAATGCTACTATATTTATGATTACCCTTACGCTCCTCCTCCTCCTCCTCCTCCTCCTCCTCCTCCTCCTCCTCCTCCTCCTCCTCCTCCTCCTCCTCCTCCTCCTCCTCCTCCTCCTCCTCCTCCATCCTTCTCAATCCTGCTCCTCCTCTTCCTCAATCCTTCTCCTGCTCCTCCTCCTATATCCTCCTCTTTCTCTTCCTCAATCCTCTGCCCCATCCTCATCAATCTACCTCCTCCACCTCCTCCCCCTCCCCAATCCACCTCCTACGCATCCTCATCCTCAATCATTCTACTCCTTCTGCTCCTTCTCCTCAATCCTCCGCCTCCGCCTCCTCCTCCTCAATCCTCTTCCTACTGATTCTAACACTATAATGATTCAATAAAGTACGTGTATTATCCTATATATTAAACGTTCACATATGAATGGTCCTTGGAATTTCTACAATCGCATTGGTCAGTTAGTAGTTATTGGTCTACTAATTATAGAATCCAAACGTCATGGTTATTTATATAAATATAATGTCATAGTCTCCTCCTTCTCCTCAATCCCCCTCCTCCTCCTGCTCCTCCTCCATCCACCTCCTCAATCCACCTCCTCCTACTCAGTCCTACTTTTTCTCCTCCTCCTCCTCATCCTCAACTGGACACTGATGTTTACCCCCCCATACGATTTAAAATAACATAACAATGTCCACATAACATAACGTATTGCAAGGTTTCTGGCAATAAAAAAACGTCTCTTTTTAACAGGTTCCATGATGAAAGGATCTAAAGTGAGTTGAAAAGTTTCCTACCATATAATGATTCGATAAAGTACGTGGACTCTCTTATATATTAAAACGTTAACATATGAATGGTCCTTGGAATTTCTACAATCTCAATTGATCAGTTGGTCTTGCTAATTATAGAATCCAAAAGTCATTGTTATTTATATAAATCTAATATCATAGTTACTTATACCTGTTCAAAATTGTTTCAAACCCCTATGCTCCGCTATTGATCAATTAGTAACTATTTATAAAAGTCTAGCGTTTCCGGTTTTCGTCTACAATTAAATAGCGCTTTAAAATACCTTCAAAATGATACAAAACACGATAGTATTCGAAACTTTATGAGGTAATTATGGGTATTTAAAGTTTGGACCAATCCTAGTCTACCATTATGTCACGTGACCCCGAAATAGGAAACAGTATGGGTTTATTCAAAAGGTATTTGTGAGATTTATTAGTAAATGAAATAAAATTGAACATTAGACATAAAGGATACTCTACGGCTGTAAAGAAAGACAAAAATATCGGACAAGGAAAGCAGCATTCGAGGACGACAGTCAACCACAAAACACAAAAACAAAAACGCAAACTGACAAACGAGAAGAAAAAATTAATAAAAAATGCAAACGACACCACAAACACAAAAGAGTTGACAATAGGGCTACCGCCTTGGAACGGTCAGTGGCAACAAAGCCCACTTGGGGTTTAAACCGGTTCTAGGGTGCACCAAACCTCACACTTACCCTACTGTCATCCCATTAAAACAGGACAGTGTAAATAAAGAAATCCCCTCCATGATCTAATCTCTAACCGACAAGGCAGCATCAATAGGCAATATAAGTAAAACACAAATATGCTGCTGTAAATATAATACAAAAAAACAATAGCCTAGAAAGCCACAATGAAGGTACTCAACGGCTTGGCAGAAGCCAGAGTAACAACAGAATAAACCCATAGGGCTTTAGGTAGGCGTCATCATAGGGTCCACAGCCCGTCCGGTCATCGTACAATTAAAGAGGAAAGCGTAGTGGCGAACTGTAAAAGAGTCCACAACCAAGCATGCAGTACGTTGCAAAATGATAGGGTCTTAACCTCTTTTGATAAACTGTTTAACAAGTTTAACAAAGATAGTATGAAGGCGATCATGACCAAGAATCTTACGAAGTTTATAAATCAAATCACCATAGAAGTCAGATTGTGATAGTCTTTGTCGCAGAAGAGTCCTTAAATTACTTTTATATTTGGAAAGAAGATTGAATAGCTCAAAGTCAAAGTAGAACTGATTTTAAGTGTAAATCATCGTATTAAATTTTCACATTTGTTTATACAATAAGATAACGCGTGAAATTCCGAAGATGTTGGTATATAAAATAGATAGATAAACTTTAGTAATACAAAAGACCAAATCGCCTATCAGTATACAATACAACAAACACATCATATTTATAATTGAACACTCAATGGTTTGCCGTCATCAATTTTAACAGTATTACAAGTTTGTAGTATATTCGTTATTGTCCAACTGTAAATACATGTTTGTTATTTTCGTACATATATTTATACATATAATCGTTATAACCTTATATTTTCTTATTATCTTAACATAAGGCTTACATCAACGTAGAAAAATATATAACTTTTCACATCAGACAGATATGTCATTTGACATTATATGATAAACAAGAAACTAAGAGGAGGAATTCACCTATGTTATATCGTAAGTTTCGTTTCTTTTTTGAAAGCTTTTAAAAAAAAAATAGCGAGATTTCTAACAATTTTAACGTTTTTTGATTGAAACAATTCTATAAATGTGGGTATATTTGCTCTTTTCCAATAACTCTTTTTAAAATACACCTCCCTGAAATCATGATAAAGAGGAAATTCTAGTATAAAATTAAATTTGTTCTCTAAAAAATTACAAAGTTTAAATTTTCTTTCTAAAAGTGGTATTTTTGCAGGTTTTTGCCACCTTCCAGTCTCTATTTCAAGTCTGTGAGATGACACTCTAAGTCTAGTTAAGCTCATCTATTTGTTTGATAGTAACGTTATCTAAGCTGGGTGTAAAACTGAATTCCGAGAATAAAATGTAATAATTCGCTCTAGTTGAATTTGATGATTTTTTGTTTCATTTCTGTTCAAAAGTATCATATAATCTCTGATTAAATAGCGAAAGAAAACTTTACATTTCCCACCCCTTGAAAAAAGTCCTTGTTTGCAGTACAGTGTGGACCTACGATGCCATTGCGTTCGGACGCTGTGGTTTCTGTAGGACCCTATATCTCATTTTTTCATAGATCTAACCCAAGGAATCTTATTGGATATTTGTCGAAGTCTGCTAACAGTGTATTATATGCAACTTTAATTTATTTTAACTCATTGCATTTCTAATGTTTAAACTAATAACACATATTTTTTCATTCTATATTGTACCAATGTAGTTCTGCCTAACTCTCCATAAATAAAATCGTTTTGAGTTTGAATTTTTATTCCTAATAAATGTTTACAAAATTGTAAATTTACTCGTTCGATTACTTTAGCCTCTGAAAACCCCCAAACTTCAGCCCCATAGTTCAAAATAGGTAAAATGAGTTTATCAAGTAATCTAACATATGACTCCCAGATATATCATGAAATTTATACACATATGATTTTAATTTATATATTGCTTTGAGAGCTTGTCCCGCTAGTGCCTCGTGGATTTCTCTGAAAGACCCACTAGTTGTAAAATCTATCAATACATACGTAAATTTGTTGACAATGTCAAGTTGTGAACCAATATAGATAAAATGTATATTAATAATCATGCAAAGTATTTAAATCATCCTGTAAACCGCTCTCGTTATCTGAACAGATAACTATGTCATCATAAAGAAGTAAACACAACTTTAACATATTCATATCAATTCACGTATATGCTTTTAAAATAAAAGTTTCCTCAAGGTCATTCAGATACATGGAAAAGAAAAATCGTGACAGATATTCATCCTGAGCGACTCCCAGAAAATATGTACATGCTTCGCTCAACTGATTCTAATATTTAACACGTGATTTTACATTTTTGTACATAGATTTAATAACTTCTAAGATTTCCCCCTTAACCCAGTCTTTATGAGTTTATACCATAATATATCTCTTACAATAAAATCAAAGGCTTTGATAAAATCAATAAAGGCGACATATAATGTTTTGTTATCATTCAACAAATGGGATATTACACCGTGTACAATAAATATAATATTAATAGTTCCCATATGTTTTATGTTTTCTAAAACCAGCTTGTGCTTCTATATAAAAAAAAGTATGATAATGGACTTTTGGAAACGGCCGAGCACGACACATACGAAATATTGCAGTCTCGGTTTGCTTGAGACTGTTCATGAGCGGTAGTGAAATATGCTAGCTACCGCTCACGCCCTCTAGCCACGGGTTGAGCAGAACTCAATATTCATTAAAACAATACAGAATTTTAACCATCCCGAAGATGGCAAGCATATGGCGGTTGGTATAGCAATATTTGTATCTTTATTTCATCCCCTATATCCAGCGGCGTATGGTCCCAGGATCTAATAAAATTGTACTCCTCGAAGATCGAAATAAAGAAACTAGAATTTAGTTTGGAGCTTGATATTTATCCACCCAATCGTTTAATCTATTGTTTAAAATCCTTGTAAAACGTTTTTCCCAAAGTACTAAGTAAATTTATGCCTCTATTATTTTCCGATTTATTAAGATCCCCTTATTTGTGCAATGATATGACATAACCTTCTGACCATTTTTCTGGGAAATAGCCTATGTCTAAGATTGTGTTGACGAATTTACTTAAATAACCAATAAAACAAGAGTATGATACTGGAGCTTTGGAAACGGCCGAGCACGACACATACGAAATATTGCAGTCTCGGTTTGATTGAGACTGTTCATGAGCGGTAGTGAAATATGCTAACTACCGCTCACGCCCTCTAGCCCCGGGTTGAGCAGAACTCAATATTCATAAAATCAATAGTACACAATTTTAACCATCCCAAAGATGGCATGCATACGGCGGTGGACATGGAGTTATTTGCTTCCCCATGTCGTACGGTCCCAGTATCTAATACAAGTAAATGCCCCGAAGAGCGAAATAAACATAATCGAATTTAGTTGGGAGCAGCGGTTATGAAGCCAGAAACAGCCGAAAGACTAAATTAAAAAGCAGACAACATTTCCTATATGTGGTTAAACAAAAAGTTGATCAAATACTTAAAACAAGTCTTTAATGACCCTCCTGAACGGTTTAAACCTAATTCCCTGCAAGCTTTGCTTATTTCACCGTGCGTTATTTTGATATCTAATTCTTCAAACATGATTTGTATTTCACCATTAATATATCTTTCATTGAAAAATATAACATCTTTATCTGGTTGAAAAAAAAGCCGATTCTGGATTATTTACTGACTTGAACTATTTTGCAAAATGAGACGGCTTTAGCGACTTTGATTTATTTGGTGTTGACAAACCTTTGAACATTTTCCAGTACTCTTTCATATTTTTGTAACGCATGTTTTCTTATGTTTTGTTCGTGCTTTATCAAACTCACATTTTTTTGTTTTTAATAACATTTTTATATTCCGTTCGAGCTTTCGTCAAACTGTGTCTGTTTTCATCGGTTTTGTTATTTCTAAAATAGTTTAGTTTTTCATAAAATTCGCAATGCTTTTCTTTACATGTCGAATCATATCATGGTTGAGTATTCCAATCGGAAGTTCAATTTTTATTGTTAATTTTCTTTTTAAATAAATGACCACACGTATCATCTAACATTTAATAAAAACTATTTATGTTATTATCAATTGCGTTTTTGTTGTAGTTGATGGAATTGTAGGTATTGGTGTCGTTGTTGTTGGTATTGTTGTTGTAGTTGATGGAATTGTTGGTAGTGGTGTTGTTGTTGTTGGTATTGTTGTTGTAGTTGTTGTTGTTGCTGTTCTTGTTGTTGTTGTGTTTGCTGTTGTTGGGTTTGGTGATGCTGTTGGTGTTGCTGGTGTTGCTGCTGTTGCTGTTGATTGGTTTGCAGGTGCTGTTCTTGTTGTTGTTGCTGGTGGTGGTGGTGGTGGTGATGAGATTGTTGTTCTTTTTGTTGGTGGTTGTGGTGATGCGGATTGTTGTTGATGTTGTTGCTGTTACTGTTGCTATTGTTTGTTTGTTGGTGCTGTTGTTGTTGTTGTTGGTGGTGGTGGTATTGTTGTTGATGGTGGTATTGTTGTTGTTGGTGGTGGTGGTATTGTTGCTGTTGTTGGTGGTGGTGGTGGTGGTGGTGGTGCTGTTGTTTTTGTTGGATATGCTGGTGCTTTGTTTAGTTTGGTGGTGCTGTCGTTGTTGTGTTGTTTAAAATACAGCCAGTATATGGTTGTTATAAATGGCGATTTATATACTATGTATTAAATAAATAACATGTAAATATTTTTTCTAATTCTGCTGGACTAAAAATTATGAAAAAATACGCAGATCTTTTAAAACTCTAATCAAAAAGATTTTATTGATGAATGTTTTTTCAAATAACGTTGTACACTTCTTTACCATATTGCTATAATGCACTGTACTTTTGAATTTAATTATTTTGAATGTTAACAATTAATCCTTTGCTCGAGTAGTTTATTCCTTTAGATCAATAATCTCACAAGTTCCCATAGAAACCATTTATATGCGACGTTTAATCCGAGGTCAAGTCAGAAATTAAGCAAAATATATGTCGTAACATGTATAATTCTTCAATTGTTATAAGAACTCAACTTTAAATGTGCAGATAATGCTTTATAACTGATCAAGGATGTTTTTAGAGTTCTTGAATTTTTAAATTGGCTTATTGACATCAACTGTAAAAGCAGGTTACCTGCTTACAGTTTGTGGTTACATGTAATAACAGACGATTACCTTGCTTTAAATGGACGTACAGATTGCTACCGTGCGTTAAAGATAATTTCCATCGAACTTAAATTATAGATTGCATCCACTCCGTCACAGTGCCGATGTAATTTCTTATTCATTATTTAAATTCACTAGATACTTTCAGTTAAAATGGCATTAATTTCGAACTCACCTCACTTTTCAAGCAGGTGGAGCTGCAGACACGCATTTAGTGTTTCATTACTACATTGCATGGTCTCGTTTGAATTCCATTCACTTATCTTGGCAGGACTTTATACGTCATATTTCGACAATAAAACGCGTTTAAAAACATTTTTAGTGAAATAAAGCAATAACCTGATTACTCACCCGTTGAAAGTACACTTACGGTAATTATCTCTTTCGCAATTGTATTATTTGTTATAATCCTCACAAGGCACGTTATTGTTTGTACTATAGCTCTTTATGTTAAATGTGTCATTCACGATCGGCGTTTAAAACCGCATACACGACGAAAAAACGCGAATCAACCATTTTAAAATAACATGTAGATGGACACCTATTTCCAACTCGTACATGTTTGTGATATTTTACTCTGCTTTGGAACATATTATTACATTTCTATGCATTTTTTTGTTTAAAATGGGTTTTTTCATGGCTTCATGCGTTATGTGAGTGATAAACTTTCTGTATGCATAATTACTTGTCAAACATGCTCGAATCTAAGGAATGCTGTGTTGAATCCTAGGAATGCTGGTTGAATTTTAGGAATGCTGTGTGGAATCTTGAGAATGCTGTGTTGAATCTGTGTTGAATCTTAGGAATGTGGTGTTGAATCTTAGAAATACTGTGTTGAATTTTAGGAATGCTGTGTTGAATCTGTGTTGAATCTTAGAAATGTTGTGTTGAATTTTAGATATGCTGTGTCGAATTTTAGGAATGCTGTGTTGAATCTGTGTTGAATCTTAGGAATGCTGTGTTGAATTTTAGGAATGCTGTGTTGAATTTTAGGAATGCTGTGTTGAATCAGTGTTGAATTTAAGCAATTCTGTGTTGAATCTGTGTTGAATCTTAGGATTGCTATGTTGAATCTTAGGAATGCTGTATCGAATCCTAGGAATGCTGTGTCGAATCTTAGGAATGCTATGTCGAATCTTAAGAAGGCTGTGTATCTTAAAATGCTGTGTTGAATCTTAGGAATGCTTGTCGAATCTTAGGAATGCTGTGTCGAATCTTAGGAATGCTGTGTTGAAACTTAGGAATGCTGTGTTGAATCTTAGGAATGCTGTGTCGAATCTTAGGAATGCTGTGTCGAATATTAGGAATGATGTGTAGAATCTTAGGAATGCTGTGTAGAATCTTAGGAATGCTGTGTAGAATCTAAGGAAAGCTGTGGTGAATATGTGTTGAATCTTAGGAATGCTGTGTTGAATCTTAGGAATACTTGTCGAATCTTAGGAATGCTATGTCGAATCTTAGGAATGATATGTCGAATCTTAGGAATGCTGTATTGATTCTTAGGAATGCTGTGTCGAATCCCAGGAATGCTGTGTCGAATCTTAGGAATGCTATGTCGAATCTTAGGAATGCTGTGCCGAATCTCAGGAATGCTATGTCGAATCTTAGGAATGCTGTGTTGAATCTTAGGAATGCTCTGTAGAATCTTAGGAATGCTGTGCCGAATCTCAGGAATGCTGTGTTGAATCTTAGGAATGCTGTGTAGAATCTTAGGAATGCTATGTCGAATCTTAGGAATGATGTGTTGAATCTTAGGAATGCTGTGTAGAATCTTAGGAATGCTGTGCCGAATTTTAGGAATGATATGTCGAATCTTAGGAATGCCGTGTTGAATCTTAGGAATGCTCTGTAGAAACTTAGGAATGCTGTGCCGAATCTCAGGAATGCTGTGTTGAATCTTAGGAATGCTATGTCGAATCTTAGAATGCTGCGTTGAATCTTAGGAATGCTGTGTAGAATCTTAGGAATGCTGTGTCGAATTTTAGAAATGCTGGGTTGAATCGCAGGAATGCTGTGTCGAATCTTAGGAATGCTGTTTCGAATCTTAGGAATGCTCTGTGGAATCTTAGGAATGCTTTGTTGAATCTTAGTAATGCTGCGTTGAATCTATCTTAGGAATGCTGAGTTGAATCTTAGGAATGCTGTGTTGAATCTTAGGAATGCTGAGTAGAATCTTCGGAATGCTGTGTTGATTCTTGTGTTGCATCTTAGGAATGCTGTAGCAATGCTGTGTCGAATCTTAGGAATGCTATGTTTAATCTTAGGAATGCTGTGTTTAATCTTAGGAAGTCGAATCTTAGGAGTGCTGTGTTGAATCTTAGGAATGCTGTGTTGAATCTAAGGAATGATGTGTTGAATCTTAGGAATGCTGTCTGTGTCGAATCTTAGGAATGCTGTGTTGAATCTTAGGAATGCTGTGTTGAATCTTGTGTTGAATTTAAGGAATGCTGTGTTGAAAAATATGAATGCTGTGTTGAATCTTAGAAGTGCTATGTTGAATCTTAGAAATGTTGCGTTGAATCTAAGGAATGCTGTGTTGAATCTTAGGAATGTTGTCGGTGTCGAATCTTAGGAATGCTGTGTTGAATCTTAGGAATGATGTGTTGAATCTTACGAATGCTGTGTTGAATCTTGTGTTGAATTTTAAGAATGCTTTGTTGAAACATATGAATGCTGTGTTCAATCTCAGAATTGCTGTGTTGAATCTTAGGAATGCTGTGTTGAATATAAGGAATGATGTGTTGAATCTTAGGAATGCTGTGTTGAATCTTAGGAATTCTTTGTTGAATCTTAAAAATGCTATGTCGAATCTTAAGAATGCTGTATCGAATCTTAAGAATTCTGTATTGAATCTTAGGAATGCTTGTCGAATCTTAGGAATGCTGTGTCGAATATAAAGGAATGATGTGTAGAATCTTAGGAATGCTGTGTAGAACCTTAGGAATGCTGTGCAGAATCTTAGGAAAGCTGTGGTGAATCTGTGTTGAATCTTAGGAATGCTGTGTTGAATCCTAGGAATCCTTGTCGAATCTTAGGAATGCTATGTCGATTCTTAGGAATGCTTTAATGGTGGATTATAATACAGTTGCACGTGCTATTGTTTGTCGGTTTTTTTGGTTAAATGGATAAATGATAAACAACTGACGTCATGTTAATTCCATAGAAAACAAAAAATGCTTCAGAGATTTTGAAAAATGCGTTCTCATCGGTTCTCATCAGAAACAGTTTGCTTCGCATTTTAAGATGGTAGAGATAATGGATGTAAAACATTCTGATTTCGTCTTATTGTTAGCGCCATTTTTCGCTTAACGTCTCCTTGGGGGAGGGTGGGGGGTGGGGGGGGGGGGAAAGAAGGTTTTAAAATATGGTAGAGCAACCAAACTACAAACTACAACTCGGAACAGTACTCGAAGGTGTTACGAAGACAATAGTAAGAATATTAACTGCTTAATATGCATGTACCACCCACACACCAACACACGCAGGCTAGCACACACGCATGCACGCACGCACGCACGCAAATCTTCAAAAACATACCTAACAACAGCGTTCAGCTTTTACGTAACTTAAAGTCAAACGCTTAGCAATCATTATTATCTGAGCGTAGGCATTTCCAGTAGATACAGTTAGAATTGTTATGTATAACCGAAAGTTGAGCAAGAGTAGGGCAGGTTTCCCAGATTCCTATGTATCCTTCCACTCTCTCTGGGGCGGCTCTAAATAACCTATACTGTGTTGGTGAGCCGTTAAACAGCATTCAATCGAAAATTGTGCAAAATTTGAAGTACTTTCATTTGTAGACTGTTCACTCAATTATGCATCTTAATCTAAAGGCTGTTGCCCAACGAAACATAAGCGACTGAATTCAGCCAGTATCGTTCAACCTGTGATTTCTGGTGTCGTATCAAGTCAAAAACAAATACTACTGGCTCTTATCTCATACTTATAGCTGTTTTTCTTTTTTATCGGCTGAATTCAGCCGATGGTTTTAGACGAAGATGTTTACGATTGGTTTATATGAAAACTCCAGTTACTAAACTGTTATTGGTGTTGAATATACTCTGACGACGAAACATACGCGACTGAATTCAGCCAGAACCTTTGTGTGCTTTAAGCAGTATACAGGAAAGGTGATGCAAAACAGATCAGAGAAAGTAAAACAAGTATTTGCAAACCCTTGTTTTTAGCTGGCTGAATTTAGCCAGTATTGATAAGAAGAAAATAAAAAAAAGGTAAAATAAAACAAGTTCCAATACAGGTTCTAATGCAGCACTAATTAATAATTTACTGTATAACCACATCCGAAAGTTGTGCAAAACTTAAGCGACTGAATTCAGCCAGTACCTGTGTGTGGTTAAAGTAACATACAGGAAAGATGAAGTAAAACAGATCAGCGGAGAAAATATAACATGTATTTGTAAGCCTTTGCTTTGTTCAGCTGGCTGAATTCAGCCAATATTGATAAGAAGATAATAGAAAGTTAATAAATAAAACAAGTTCCAAAGCATGGCTTTGAATTAATAGTTCACTGTTTATTCCATCGGAGTGTGGCTGAATTCAGTCAGTTAACTCTAGAGTAGCACTGTTTTCTTATATACAGAGCTAAATTGAGACAAAACTTAAGTTTTAGTGAACTAAATTGCTAGGTTTCCAACTATTGTAGTAAATTCTCTCAATTTTGGCCCAATCAGAAAAGGGTCAAACCAAATGAATACGTGTTTCAGACAGGTAATATTACATGCATTCCAAACAACGCTGAAAAGTATATTTCATTTAGTGCCGGACAACTTAGATTTTTGGATAGCTTTCAGTTTATGGCTTCGTCTCTGGAAAAATTGGTTAAAGCAACAGGCACATCTGATTTTGAAATTACCAAAAATCAGTTTAGGCAAACAAATTTACCTCTGCGGAAAGGTATTTACCCGCATGAATATATGGACAGTGTGGAAAGATTTAAGGAAACGCAATTACCACCTATAGAAAAGTTTTACAGTAGTCTCTCAGATAAAAGTATAAGTCTCAAAGATTACGAAGATTACGAATACGCTCAAAAAATATGGGAAGAGTTTAACTGTAAAACTCTTGGAGACTATCATGATTTATATCTAAAACCTGAACTTTTGCGGAAAGGTGTTTATCCATACGAATATATGAACAGTATGGAAAGATTCAAGGAAACGCAATTACCGCCTATAAAAAAGTTTTACAGTAGTCTCTCAGATGAAAGTATAAGTCCCGAAGATTACGAATACGCTCAAAAAATATGGGAAGAGTTTGACTGTAAAACTCTTGTAGACTATCATGACTTATATCTAAAAACTGATGTAACTTTGTTAGCAGATGTATTTCAAACTTTCAGAAAAACATGCATGAATACATATAAACTCGATCCCTTGCATTACAACTCATTAAAAAAGCAAAGGGTGTAAAAGAATATGTAATCAAAATCATATAAACTTTGAAAACTTCAAGGATGCATTGTTTGGCAAGAAAAAATACACCCATGAAATGAATATGATACGCTCAATAAAGCATGAGATATATGGCATAAAAGTAAACAAAATATCACTGTCACCATTTTACTCTAAAAGATACATAGCACCAGACGGTATTACAACTGATGCACATGGTTTCTATAAAAACTTATGAATTTGGGTATCAGCAGGAACAATAAGTAATTCTTCTTTGACAAATCCTCTTTGTGGCGCTGGTAATTTCAAATAATAAACTCGTATACCTTGCGTCACCATATAACTTTTAATCTTGTGAATATCTACACTCCACAATGAATCAGTTGCTCTGCGTCTTCCACCTTCTTGTTCCCCGGGTTGATATAAATATATTACACTTGCATTCATACAGATAGGATCATCTTTTAATGTTTTTGTTTCAAAAGGAGGGGGCTTTTTTGTCTCCACATTTATTGCTTTAACAACTTCTGGTAATCTCTTTACCCACTCTCTATTGCGTTTTTGTGAATCTATTTCCTTAGCATACTGATACCCAAACAATCTTTCAGCTAATGTTCTGTTAAATCTTTCCACTAAAGCTTGGTCTCTGTGTATTTCTGTTCTGCCCCGTCTGATATTTACTTTATGTTTTGCCATCAACTGCGATACTGCACCCATAAATTCTCTGCCTGGATCCACTTGTAATAACTTTGGATATTTCAAATGCCGACTGTATATTTTCTCAAATGCTTTAGCAACTTCTTTACTATCCTTGGAAGTCAGTGGCTCTGCTTCTTTATATCTACTTGCAATATCAACAACAGTCAACGCATCTTTATATGTCTTGCGTCCACGGCCAAAGCCAAAAGTATCATGCGGCAGAAATAACAAATCAGCTTGATGCACTCCATTTTTAGTAGAAACATCAAACCTGGGTCTAACTATTTTCTTTGGTGTGGGTAAATAAATCTGCAACACAGCTTGTTTTTTTAAAAATTCTAATGCCTTTTTTTCACTGACACCAGCCTCTTTTGCCAATTGTTTAACTGCTGAGTAACCTTTCCAAAATCCTTTTGGGCTGTAATAAATCTTTTCCATTTTTTCTACTAAAGATTAAACTTTATATAACTATAAAGAAAAAATGGAAATCACAACTGCACAATTTGATGAACTGCTTGAAGAGCAATATCAAAATAGCACAAAGAAATGGACAGACTTGGAAATAGATAAAATATACAAAATTACAGATACGAAAATAGTAGATACTGAATATGGTCCATCCATGGTATTGACATTATTAGACAACGGTGAAGTATGGGCGCCTGATCATCTGAAAAAATAAAATAGAGAAGAGTGCTAAACCACCATATTATATTCGACCACTTGGATTGAAACCATGTAAGAACAATAAAAAAAATAGGTATCATGCATATGACTTAGTTTTTCCAAAGGTTATTTCAAAGTAAACATACTTAGTCATTCCAAATCTAAAGTAATTATAGTTTTAAACTATTTTTTTATGAAATCAATGTATACGCCACAAATCCAGTTGCAGCCATGCCCACCACAATAAACGTAATTTCTCTATTCTGTTGATCCGGAGATGGTGTATAAAAATCACTCAACTTGGGCTCCGGTTCTAAAAGCAACTGTTTGCCAGTTGTATAATAATACAGTTTCAAAGCTTGGTCCACATCATCAAAAGTCTGCTCTGCATGATGCTCTTTTTGCAGTTGCTTGTTAATAAAATCTAATCTCTCTGTTGTTGTTTTTATTCCACTCCATTTGTGCTGCGTTTAATTGTTCCACTGCTTTGTCATGCCTTTGTCTTTCCTCATCTGAATGACTTCCTATCTTTGAAAAGAAATAATTTGAACCGCTAAATTTTAAATTATTTCATAATATCCGCAGGAATAATACCTTGCTTAATCAGCATATCCTTTGTAGCCATTGCTAAAATTATATCCACAGACAGCATCCCAACATCTACCATATTAAACTCCACTTTAGGGGCTGGTCTTTTTAGTAGTTTTCTGCCAATCTCAGAATATCCAACAGTTAGAAGTGTTTCCACTCCAGCGTGATACATCATATTTACAATTTGTTTTCCGTCAATACTTGCTGCCATTTTTTTTATATGATTATTTTTTTTAAATAAATTATTAAAAATCAAACGGGTCTTTTGGTGCCACATAAACAGGTTGCGTAGCAGATTTCTTGTTATAAATATACAAACCCAACCCAGCAATGCCTACTAATAAAACCAGACACGGTGGAATATAATTTTTGTATACGTTTATTTTGATTTCTGGTTCCTCTTCATCTATTGTTATTTTTGTTATTTGATTTGCAGCATCTTGCTTTGCAGCATCTTGAAGCAAACGCTTTGCCTTTCATGCCGCTGCTCCTTTTTTTCCAGTCTCTATTCGTTTTGGATTTTTTACTTTTTGTTGTTCAACAGGTTGTGTAACAACAGGTATAACTTCACTCTCTTGGTTCTCCATTTATATTATCTATATTTTTATTTTTATTAAAATCAATATGTCTAACAGTTATCATTATTGCTGTTAATGGTGCTAAGCACATTCCATACTTGTAATACAACTCACAACAAGCACTTGTCAAATCATGATTAATAAATGGATCTTCCTCCAAATCTTCTATCAGCTTTGGTGGATTTGTCACATTAAAATAGTTTGATACTCCCATCACATACAAGTTAATAAAATAATTGCCTAAAGTCTTGGTCATGCTTGCCCCAAGTCTTGCTTCATATCTGCAGTAAAGTTTGTTAATTTCATCCGGTGACATGCTATCTATAGTCGTGAGTTGTATGTCTTTACCCAAATATTGACGACTACCGCCGCCAGCCACTATGGCTGATAATCTTCCTTTTTTGTTTCTTGTTGCTTTGATTCATCGCGTTCCGTGAAACCTTCCGATATGTCTTGTAATAGTTCTTCCGCATTCATTTGGATATTAATAGTTTTATTTTTTATCTTGAAATAAACATAAAACATAAAACAACCAGCTGCGATAGTCATGCAACTAGTAATTGTTAGTATTGTTAATAGCATTGTTATTAATATTGCTATTTTTTTATTAGCATTGTTAATTTGCTGCAAGCATTTCTATTAACATTGCTACTTTGCTATAAGCAATGCTATAAGCATTACTATATTTTCTGATATTTCCATTATATTTTCATGTCAGTATTGCTACTTTGCTGTTAGTATTACTATTAGCAACAAAGCAATGCTGTTAGAAAAAAAGCATTGCTGTCAAAAATTATTCAACCCAATAACCAGTTGGTTGGTCAGTCCTCAAAATTAACTTGGAATATTTAGTCTTAGCTAAAGCTTTTCGTATTCTAGTTCTCTCCTCCAACGTCGGAATAACATCATTTTCTCTCAAACAATTTTCATAACTATCTCTGTCTTTGGTGTAAAACATACACAACCATTTTGCTTGCTCTCTCAAATCTTTTAATACAGAATTATATCTCTGTGAAATGACCCACACTGATTGTTTGGCGTGACGACCAGGGAATGCCAACTCTGATAACATATCTTTTTTCTTTGTAAATTCTTTTGTGGCGGAGCAATCATCAATGATGTATAATGTGGGCTTGCCGGCATATTGTTTGAAAAATAAACGCAACAGTTCTTGTAACATTTCTTTGCCTTTGCTAACGGGATTGACAATTATTATTTTTTTATCTCTCGGGTTTTTTACATCACCTATCCAGGATCTATTTGTATAAGCTTCGTTCCAGTCTATGGTTGGACACAATATAATTATATGTTCAAAAACTCCAACATACTCTTGTTCAAGTATGTCAAGAACAAACTCTGTTTGCCGCAGCCTGTCTGACCACAGATAATGGCACTGTGTGAATATTTAGGATATTTGTGTAAACTAGTATCGTGCTTCTTTGAATCTTCCATCTTCGAAAAATTGATTTGAGCATCTTGTATTATATATATATAAATATTTAAAGGTTGATCTGCATCTGCTTTTTTATTTATTAATATCGTTATGCATTCACTGCCGTTTTCTATTCTTCTTCCACTGCCGTGTAATAAATGTCATCACATGTTCTAAGGTCAAGCCACAAAGCATATGATTTTGTCAGATAAGTCTCAAGAGAAACATTGGTAAAGTATAAGTCCCCCGCTACTATTTCTGTCTCTTTGTTTCTTTTTGATGTCAAGGCAAAATATTTGTTGATTTCATCCCAATGTTGATATGCCCTTATGCCCTGACTATACAACTGATTTGGTACGCCTTCTATTGTCATTTCAACCTTTTCAATCGTTGGGTTGTAAAAGGATTCCGTGTCTGTTCTTTCTGGGTCTTCAAACAGCATTAGAACACCTTTCATGCTCCGTGCTGCTAGATTAATGTTGATGTTCCAAAGGGTTTCAGATTTGTTTGCTATTATTTTTCTATGTCGCAAGATACGATCATACATAAATGACATCTTACCATTGGTTTGCTGTCTTATTTGTCTGGCTAATTCAACATCACTAGCCGTATCAAATTCCAAGCAGATATTTTGTATTACATAAGATGCATCAGCATCACTGCTTTTGATAACTTTGTTATAATCGTTAAACGTTAATTCATATTCTAACCTATCACCAATCCCCGCTTGATAAAATGGCATATGACTTTCTAACATTTCAAAGTCCAGTGGTATACAAAATATATTTCCATAAGCTGCTGCTATAGCTTCATCTTCGGTGTCTGAGGAAGCATCTCCCGCACCAACTCGATGTTTTAGCATGTTTGCTTTACCAATACCTTGGTAAGCTTTGTTTACTCGTTCAGTAGGGCTTTTCCATAAATCTACATAACAATAATATATATCACTGTCATCTATTGACATGACTTCGTTGCCACTTATTCTTATTGTCATTTTTTTCACAATTGCTCTGCCCAGATTTTGGAATAGAGTAGCGTTGGCGTCTGTTCTGCTTTTAAGTTCTATTTCAAAGGCAAGACGAGCAGAACGTGGAACTATCACATCATTAGTACTTAGATTGGGAAATCTCACAAGCAGTTGCTGGTTTTGGTCTATTGTTGATGGATTATTAGTTATTACTACATTTGTGCGGATGCCCTTGGCACCATGAGGTTCTCTTAGTTTTCTATGAGGGTTGAGTTTGTTTCCGTCAGCTGACATTGTTTTTATTTTTTAAATATATTTTTTAAAATTAAATAAAATAAACAAAGGCTGAAGGAGGATTTGATTTTGACAATCCTACGTACGATCCAGATGATTATGATGAATATGATGTTGATAATTTACCAATGGTGCCTGATGAGCCTGTTCTAAGAAGTCTTCTTAATCAAAGCGACCATATTGCTGAACTCAGGGAAGAGCTGGCAGAATCCACACTTAAAATAATCAAGACAAATCTTGTAAAATCTTTTTACAATGAAATAGAAAAACGATATAAGATGGCACCGGACAAAATGGATTATGACCAGTTTAAAGTATCAGCTAATGGCAAAACATTATACTGGGATGTTGGTGATAAAAAATAAGAATAACTGCCAGGCAAGGTTCTTTTACATTTCTTGCTCTTGCTTCTTTGGCAAATGAATATAACAGGGTTATTGGCTCTGTGGGAACAAAGGCGGTAAGACAATTTTTAAATTTGCCGGAGTATGACAGTAAAACAAAATTATCACAAAAAGCTCAACAAGCGTTGGAGAGCACAAGAAACGATTTACCAATGCTATTTCATTACAAGATTTTTCACATGTTATTGATAACACAGCACAGTCAATGGAAAGTGCTTTTTATGACTGGGATGTGATTGAGCGTCCTGATGCTGAAACACAAACAAATATAGACAAGCGTGAAATGGATGGAATAGTAAAAGCGATGACAACTGTCAAGGAAAAACTCACCAATAACTTAGCAAAACTCACACAACTTGATAAAGACATAACAAGAGAAAAACAAAAGTTAGAACAAGCTAAGACTGATAATGATGAATTCCAGATAAAGAGAATTAGCGACCGCATCAAAAACCTTGAAGATGAGAGAGGTGCAAGGATGGATGTCATCAATGAGAAGAGAGAAGCTTTTCGTAACCAAGTAAGCAGGATAAAAGAGACAATAAACAAAATGTCAAACGAGGATACAACTCTTGGTGAGAGGATCAAAACCAAAGCCAACTCCAAAGCCTGATACATCAAGTGTAAAAGATTGGATAAAAAAACAACTATTTAATCTTGGTAAACTTCTTGCCAACCTAGCTGGTAAAGCTGCTCCAGCACTTCCAGGAGTTATTGGTGCAATAGTATCATGGCTTTTATCTGCAACAGGTAATGTTATTAATTGGCTTGGTAACAATCTATGGGCTTTGCTTGTGTTTGTTTCCGGGTTGTTGTATGTGGCAGCCAAAGAGTGGTTTAGTAAATCTCGTAGATAAGTAATGCAGCAAGACCTATTACTATAGTACCAACAATTATAGTTGTTTTGTTTTCTTTGTGTTCAATCGCTATTTTTTGCATTTCTGGTGGGTTATGTTCCACAGTTTTATGTATTGATTTATCAAAGTCAGAATGTTCCGGTAAAAATTTCTTTGTCGTGGTGCCTTGAAAAGGTTGAATATTTTTTGGTGGCACTGGTTTTACATTTTCATCATTATTCAATCCTAATGCTTGTGCATCGGTTGCTATTACAATTTCATTATTGTAGTCTTGTATTATTCCGATTCTTAATTCCATGTCACTCGGAGACATGTACAATCCACTTCCATAAGCAAAATTTATTTTACTTCTTGCATATTTTAGGGTGTTTTCATATCTTGAAATTTGACTGGGCAAGTCAATGGGGCTATTCATTGCGTCCTCTACATTTGCTAAAATTGTTTCTGTGCATCAAATGCTGTCCCAGTTCCAAGTATATCTGTTCTTGTTTGTGATTGTGAGCCAAGGATTGCCCAGCAGTATGTTCTTATGCTGTCATTGATTCTTTCTACTCCAGCTCTTGTAAATCCAGATGAACAATCTAGTATAAAAGTAGACCAGCTGTTGTCACCCTCAGATCCTTGTGCAATGTAATCAATGTGATATGTTTTATCACTCTCATAGACTGTAAAACTCATCGTTTTGTTGTCGTTTACAGTATTTACCAAAGGATGATAACCAATATTTGTCCAGTAATTATAAATTGTTCCTAGACCATTATTATAGCTTTGTTTCTGTCTACAGTCTGAATTGAAGTCAATGTTAAACTCCTTGCATATTCTCTCGTATGCGTTTCGGTTATATGTGTTATTAAACGCATTTCAATTTGAGTCTTGCGGCATTGCTACACTCATCTCAAATAATATTCTTCTGACTTGGTAGTAGACATGAAATCGAAATAACGAACCAACCAAGGCATCAGCTTTTAGATGGTTATTGAAATCAATGCCACATCCTGTTGTCGCGCACCAAATGGCAAAATTCAACTGAATCTGCCAAAATAACATCCAATCTGTTCCCCAGCGTTGGACTATATCATCTGATTTAACGTAAGGGAGTTTGTATTTTTCAAAGACATTTTGAAATGATGCTTTAAAGCATTTACCGTCTGATGTAATGACTATGTTTTGATTTATTATATCTATCACTTTTTTGCTAAAAGTATTTGAATATTGAGCATCTGGGTTATATTTAAATTCTTTAAAATCATTTTTATTTGTATTTTTATATATATAAATTAAAAAAAATGTTTCATACAATTTCAAACATCGACAACTCTATTAATCTACAACAGTATATCGATAATAGAGATGGAACTAAGCGCGACGGATTAAAAAGTTTTACATACACTATCGGTTGGTATAATATTAATCATGAAATCGTAAAGACAAGAAACCTAGATAAAATATAACATTTAGCAGGTGGACTCTATAGCTTTGAATACTTGACAAAAAGGTTTAAATTTCTAAATGAAAATATTATACTGGACAGTATTGAGCAAATTGGCTTTAACATTATAAATACGCCAATAGAGACACGAATGTCAAGCGGTCTTTCAAAAATGCTGGGATTCAAGGACAGAAAATGGTTGACAGGTACTACTTTAGGAGATTACCCAATTAATTTAGCTCCTTATAAACAGCTATATGTTCATCTGGAACAAGTTAATACAAGTAGTAATTATTTTAATGGTGCGCCAAGCACTATTATAGGTGTTGTACCTGTAGTAAATAAGCAGTGTGGAGATATTGTATATACAAGTTTTTATCCTGAATATCACTGTCTTATGAATGGTGCAATTTCTGAATTGAAAATAGAATCAGAGATGAGTATGGCAACAAGATAGATAATCACGGTTTGCCTATGAGTTGTGTTTTAGAAATTATTTAAAAAATATATTTTTATAAAAAAAAAAAAAGTATATTTGGACCAGCAAGCCCTAAAAAAACAGAAGACTTAGAGGTTTTGATAAATGATGTTCAAAATTTATATAGGCGAGTTGTGTCTTTTGTTGACCAGTTTAATCTTTTAAAAAATAGAGTTGATAATCTTAAATATGGAATTATAACAATATTTGCAGAGCCTAAGGGCCCACTTGGGTTGAATAGAATACTCTCATTTGGTAGAGCAGAATCAAATGTGGGGCATGTAATGACACGCCGTGGACGGATTATGGGAATAGGTTTAGCATGTGAACGATTAGTTGGTGACGTATCTGTAAGAGTTTCTGTCAATGGTGTTGAACAACCAAATTATGGCATAACGCTTCACATCATCCCATGCAATCATGATAACTTTGATAAACCTTTAGAGATTGGTGCTGGTTCTGTTGGTAACTTTGTATGCAAGATTGCCAACGCTACCGCTGTAAATACGGTGGCATCATTATTAATTGAATTAATTTAATTTTTTATTTATTAATAAAAAATGAAGCAACCGACAGCACCAAGTATATATCCTGAGTTGCCAGTGGAAGTCGGACAAAATTTTAGATTACAAAAGATCTCAGAAATTGAAAAAAAGTTAGTTACAGAACGAGATATACGTCAGTCACTTTTTTAAAAAATATAAACGTGGTAGTAATATTACAGATGGAATTGACACTACCTTGATATCTGCAGGTGTTATTATGTCTGGGATTGGATTTGTTGTTCCAGTTTTGTTACCTTTAGAAATAACAGCAATAGTATGTGGAGCTACAGGTGTTTGTATTAATTTTATCAGACGCAAGCTTAATGCAAAAGCTCAAAAACATCATGAAATAAAAACTTTGGCAGAGTCAAGTTAAATAGTATAAAGCAGTTAATATCAAAAGCGTTGAGTGATGCACAAATATCAGAGCAAGAGTTTAAGTTGATTTTAGATGAACTGGAAAGATACTATAATTTAAAACAGGACAAACTTGAAATTAGCGAAGTTCAAAAAAAAGAACTAGTGGAGCAGGGAAGAAAGGAAGCAATTCAACATAGCATTCCTAAGGAAGCAATGGCAACCTTACAAAAAAGTCTAAAAAGTGTGTCATAAATTGTTTTAGTAATGTGTATGAGTACGATCCACCACCTTTGTATTCAACCTAGAACCTTCTAAAAATATTTTAAAAAAATTAAATACAAATTTAAATGGACCTACCTTTCATGAAAAATAATCCTACTTTTATCCTTACTCTTTCAGGTCTCTATTCCCATAAGGTATGTCACCATGTTAAGAGTATACTAAATCGTAGTTTCACGGTCTTATATATCCGTCAGGGAGGCCAAAATCTTCACCGATTGTTTGATATAAATCGACGCTTATCACATGAGCTTTACCGATTGGTTGATATAAATAGATGCTTATCACATGAGCTTCACCGATTGGTTGATATAAATAGATGCTTATCACATGAGCTAATACATGTGACAATAATCACGTAACCTTACTAAATACACATCTGACATGACAATAATCACGTAACCTTACCTACTACACAATTTAAAAAAATATTTTAAAAAAGTTTGTTAACCTAAGTTTTAATGTTTAACCTCTATTTTATAATACAATTTAAACATCCAAATTTAAAACATTTTCACAATTCAATCTTAAAATCTTGGGTTATTTAGCGCCTGGGACATGCTTAATAACCAGTTAAATCGACGAACCCATAATACATATCTATTAGGAATGTTGTCAGTGTCGAATCTTAGGAATGCTGTGTTGAATCTTAGGAATGCTGTGTTGAATCTTACGAATGCTGTGTTGAATCTTGAGTTGAATTTTAGGAATGCTGTGTTGAAACATATGAATGTTGTGATGAATCTCAGAATTGCTGTGTTGAATCTTAGGAAAGCTGTGTTGAAACTAAGGAATGATGTGTTGAATCTTAGGAATGCTGTGTTGAATCTTGTGTGGAATATTAGGAATGCTGTGTTGAATCTTTGGAATGCAGTCTGTGTCGAATATTAGGAATGATGTGTTGAATCTTAGGAATGCTGTGTCGAATCTTAGGAATGCTGCGTTGAATCTTATTAATGCTGAGTTGAATCTTAGGAATTCTATGTTGAATCTTAGGAATGCTGTGTTAAATCTTAGGAATTCTATGTTGAATCTTAGGAATGCAGTGTTGAATTTTACGAATGTTGTGATGAATCTTAGGAATTATATGTTGAATCTTAGGAATGCTGTGTTGAATCTTAGGAATGCTTGTCGAATCTTAGGAATGCTGTGTCGAATCTTAGGAATGCTTGTCGAATCTTAGGAATGCTGTGTCGAATCTTAGGAATGCTATGTCGAATCTTAGAAAAGCTGTGAAGAATCTTAGGAATGCTGTGTAGTATCCTAGGAATGCTGTTTCGAATCTCATTAATGCTGTTTCGAATCTTAGGAATGCTATGTCGAATCTCAGGAATGCTTTGTTGAATATTAGGAATGCTATGTTGAATCTGAGGAATGCTGTGTTGAATCTTAGGAATGCTTGTCGAATCTTAGGAATGCTGTATTAAATCATAGGAATGCTATGTCGAATCTTAGGAATGCTGTATTGAATCTTAGGAATGCTGTGTAGAATCTTAGGAATGCTGTGTTGAATCTTTGGAATGCTGTGTAGAATCTTAGGAATGCTGTTTTGAATCTGTGTCGAATCTTAGGAATGCTGTATAGAATCTTAGGAATGTTGTGTAGAATCTTAGGAATGCTTGTCGAATCTTAGGAATGCTGTGTCGAATCTTAGGAATGCTGTGTCGAATCTCAGGAATACTGTGTTGAATCTTAGGAATGCTGTTTTGAATCTTAGGAAGTAGAATCTTAGGAGAGATGTGTTGAATCTTAGTAATGCTGTGTTGAATCTTAGGAATGCTGTTTTGAATCTTAGGAAGTAGAATCTAAGGAATGCTGTGTTGAATCGTAGGAATTCTATGTTGAATCTTAGGAATGCTGTGTTCAGTCTTGGCAATTATATGTTGAATCTTAGGAATGCTGTGTCGAATCTTAGGAATGCTTTGTGTCGAATCTTAGGAATGCTATGTCGAATCTTAGGAAAGCTGTGAAGAATCTTAGGAATGCTGTGTCGAATCTTAGGAATGCTATGTCGAAACTTAGGAAAGCTGTGAAGAATCTTAGGAATGCTGTGTCGAATCTTAGGAATGCTATGTCGAATCTTAGGAATGCTGTATTGAATCTTAGGAATGCTGCTTAGAATCTCAGGAATGCTGTGTTGAATCTTGAGAATGCTGTGTAGAATATTAGGAATGCTGTTTTGAATCTGTGTCGAATCTTAGGAATGCTGTGTAGAATCTTAGGAATGTTGTGTAGAATCTTAGGAATGCTTGTCGAATCTTAGGAATGCTGTGTCGAATCTTAGGAATGCTGTGTCGAATCTCAGGAATACTGTGTTGAATCTTAGGAATGCTGTTTTGAATCTTAGGAAGTAGAATCTTAGGAGTGATGTGTTGAATCTTAGTAATGCTGTGTTGAATCTTAGGAATGCTATTTTGAATCTTAGGAAGTAGAATCTAAGGAATGCTGTGTTGAATCGTAGGAATGCTTTGTCGAATCTTAGGAATGCTGAGTAAAATCTTTGGAATGCTGTGTCGAATCTTAGGAATGCTGTGTCGAATCTTAAGAATGCTGTGTCGAATCTCAGGAATGCTGTGTCGAATCTTAGGATTGCTATGTCGAATCTTAGGAATACTGTGTTAAATCTTAGGCATGCTGTGTAGAATCTTTGGAATGCTGTGTCGAATCTTAGGAATGCTGTGTCGAATCTTAGGAATGCTGTGTCGAATCTCATGAATGCTGTGTCGAATCTTAGGAATGCTATGTCGAATCTTAGGAATACTGTGTTGAATCTCAGGAATAATGTGTCGAATCTTAGGAATGCTTTGTCGAATCTTAGGAATGCTGAGTAGAATCGAAGGAATGCTGTGTTGAATCTTAGGAATGCTGTGTTGAATCTTAGTAATGGTGTGTTGAATCTTAGTAATGCTGTGTCGAATCTTAGGAATGCTGATTTGAATCTTAGGAATGCTGTGTTGATTTTTGTGTTGCATCTTAGGAATGCTGTAGGAATGCTGTGTCGAAACTTAGGAATCCTGTGTTGATTTTTGTGTTGCATCTTAGGAATGCTGTAGGAATGCTGTTTCGAATCTTAGGAATGCTGTGTTGTATGTTAGGAATGCTGTGTTGAATCTTACTAATGGTGTGTTGAATCTTTGGAATGCTGTGTTGAATCTTAGGAATGGTGTGTTGAATCTAAGGAAGTATGTGTTGAATCTTAGGAAGTAGAATCTTAGTAGTGCTGTGTCTAAACTTAGGAATGCTGTGTTGAATCTTAGGAATGCTGTGTTGTATATTGTGTTAAATATTAGGAATGCTGTGTTGAAACATATGAATGCTGTGTTGAATCTTAGAATTCCTGTGTTGAATCTAAGGAATGATGTGTTGAATCTTAAGAATGCTGTGTTGTATATTGTGTTGAATTTTAGGAATGCTCTGTTGAAACATATGAATGCTGTGTTGAATCTTAGAAGTGCTGTGTTGAATCTTAGAAATACTGTGTTGAATCTTAGGAATGCTATGTCGAATCTTAGGAATGCTGTGTTGAATCTTAGGAATGCTGTGTCGAATCTTAGGAATGCTTTGTCGAATCTTAGGAATGCTACGTAGAATCGTAGGAATGCTGTGTTGAATCTTAGGAGTGATGTGTGGAATCGTAGGACTGCTGTGTTGAATCTTAGTAATGCTGTGTTGAATCTTAGTAATGCTGTGTTGAATCTTAGGAATGCTGTGTCGAATCTTAGGAAGTAGAATCTTAGGAGTGATGTGTTGAATCTTAGGAATGTTGGGTTGAATCCAAGGAATGATGTGTTGAATCTTAGGAATGCTGTCTGTGTCGAATCTTAGGAATGCTGTGTTGAATCTTAGGAATGTTGTGTTGAATATTGTGTTGAATTTTAGAGATGCTGTGTTCAAACATATGAATGCTGTGTTGAATCTTAAAAGTGCTGTGTTGAATCTTAGAAATGCTGTGTTGAATCTAAGGAATGCTGTGTTGAATCTTAGGATTGCTGTCTTGAATCTTTTGTAGAATTTTAGGAATGCTGTGTTTAAACATATGAATGCTGTGTTGAATCTTCGGAATGCTGTCTATGTCGAATCTTAGGAATGCTGTGTTGAAACTTAGGAATGGTGTGTTGAATCTAAGGAATGCTGTGTTGAATCTTAAGAAGGCTGATTTGAATCTTACGATTGCTATTTAATTCTTGTGTTGCATCTTATGAATGCTGTAGGAATGCTGTTTCGAATCTTAGGAATGCTGTGTTGAATCTTAGGAATTCTATGTTGAATCTTAGGAATGCTGTGTTGAATTTTACGAATGTTGTGTTGAATCTTAGGAATTCTATGTTGAAACTTGAGAGTGCTCTGTCGAATCTTAGGAATGCTGTGTTGATTTTTGTGTTGCATCGTAGGAATGCTGTAGGAATGCTGTGTCGAATCTTAGGAATGCTGTGTTGAATGTTAGAAATTCTATGTAGAATCTTAGGAATGCTGTGTTGAATTTTACGAATGCTGTGTTGAATCTTAGGAATGCTGTTTGCGTGTTTGTTTTTGTGTTTTGTGGTTGACTCGTCTTTGAATGCTGCTTTCCCTGTCCGATATTTTTATCCTTTTTTTTGTGTTGAATTTAGGAATGCTGTGTTGAATCTTGTGTTGAATTTTAGGAATGCTGTGTTGAAACATATGAAGGCTGGGTTGAATCTTTGGAATGCTGTCTGTGTCGAATCATAGGAATGATGTGTTGAATCTTGGGAATGCTGTGTTGAATCTTAGGAATGCTGAGTTGCATCTTAGGAATGCTGTAGGAATCCTAAGATTCAACATAGAATTCCTAAGATTCAACACAGCATTCCTAAGATTCGACACAGCATTCCTAAGATTCTACACTGCATTCCTAAGATACTATACAGCATTACTAAGATTAGAAAAGTATTACTAAGATTCAACACAGCATTCCTAAAATTCATAATAGAATTCTTTAGATTCAACACAACATTCGCAAAATTCAACACAGCATTCCTAAGATTCAACATAGAATTCCTAAGATTCAACGTAGCATTCCTCAGATTCAACATATCATTCCTAAGACTCGACACAGAATTCCTAAGATTCAACACAGCATTCCTAAGATTCGACACAGCATTCCTTAGATTCTACACTGCATTTCTAAGATACTATACAGCATTCCTAAGATTCGACAGAGCATTCCTAAGATTCGACACAGCATTCCTAAGATTAGAAAAGCATTACTAAGATTCAACACAGCATTCCTTAAATTCAAAATAGAATTCTTTAGATTCAACACAACATTTGCAAAATTCAACACAGCATTCCTAAGATTCAACATATCATTTCTAAGATTCGACACAGCATCAAAGCTGTGTTCAATCTTAGCAATAATATGTTGAATATTAGGAATGCTGTGTTCAATCTTAGCAATTATATGTTGAATATTAGGAATGCTGTGTTGAATCTTAGAAATTCTATGTAGAATCTTAGTAATGCTGTGTTGAATTTTACGAATGCTATGTTGAATCTTAGGAATGCTGTGTTGAATCTTAGGAATGTTTGTCGAATCTTAGTAATGCTGTGTGGAATCTTAGGAATGCTATGTCGAATCTAAATAATGCTGTGTAGAATCTTAGGAATGCTGTGTAGAATCTTCGGAATGCTGTGTCGAATCTCAGGAATATTGTTTCGAATTTTAGGAATGCTGTGGCGAATTTTAGGAATGCTGTGTCGAAACTCAGGAATGCTTCGTTGAATATTAGGAATGCTGAGTTGAATCTTAGAAATGCTATGTCGAATCTAAATAATGCTGTGTAGAATCTTAGGAATGCTGTGTAGAATCTTCGGAATGCTGTGTCGAATCTCAGGAATATTGTTTCGAATTTTAGGAATGCTGTGGCGAATTTTAGGAATGCTGTGTCGAAACTCAGGAATGCTTCGTTGAATTTTAGGAATACTGCGTTGAATCTATCTTAGAAATACAGAGTTGAATCTTAGGAATGCTGTGTTGAATCTTTGGTATGCTATTTTGAATCTTAAGAATGCTGTGTTGAATCTTATGAATGCCGAGTTGAATCTTAGGAATGCTGTTTGATTTTTGTGTTACATCTTATGAATGCTGTAGGAACGCTGTGTCAAATATTAGGAATGCTGTGTTGAATCTTTGGAATTATATGTTGAATCTTAGGAATGCTGTGTTGAATCTAAGGAATTCTATGTTGAATATTAGGAATTCTATGTTGAATCTTAGGAATGCTGTGTTGAATTTTACGAATGTTGTGTTGAATCTTAGAAATTCTATGTTGAAACTTAGGAATGCTCTGTTGAATTTTAGGAATGCTTGTCGAATCTTAGGAATGCTGTCTGTGTCGAATCTTAGAAATGCTGTGTAATATCTTAGGAATGCTGTGTTGAATCTTAGGAATGCTGTGTTGAATCTTAGGAATGCTGTGTTGAATCTTAATAAAGCAATGTTTAATCTTAGGAATGCTGTGTTATATCTTAGGAATGCTGTGTTGAATCTTAGGAATGCTGTGTTGAATCTTAGGAATACTGCGTTGAATCTATCTTAGAAATACAGAGTTGAATCTTAGGAATGCTGTGTTGAATCTTTGGTATGCTATGTTGAATCTTAGGAAATTCTGTCTTGAATATAGGAATACTGCGTTGAATCTATCTTAGAAATACAGAGTTGAATCTTAGGAATGCTGTGTTGAATCTTAGGAATTATATGTTGAATCTTAATAAAGCAGTGTTTAATCTTAGAAATGCTGTGTTATATATTAGGAATGCTGTGTTGAATCTTAGGAATTATATGTTGAATCTTAGGAATGCTGTGTTGAATCTTAGGAATTCTATGTTGAATATTAGGAATGCTGTGTTGCATCTTAGGAATTCTATGTTGAATCTTAGGAATGCTGTGTTGAATTTTACGAATGTTGTGTTGAATCTTAGGAATTCTATGTTGAAACTAAGGAATGCTCTGTTGAATTTTAGGAATGCTTGTCGAATCTTAGGAATGCTGTCTGTGTCGAATCTTAGGAATGCTGTGTTATATCTTAGGAATACTTCGTTGAATCTATCTTAGAAATACAGAGTTGAATCTTAGGAATGCTGTGTTGAATCTTTGGTATGCTATGTTGAATCTTAGGAATGCCGAGTTGAATCTTAGGAATGCTGTTTGATTTTTGTGTTGCATCTTATGAATGCTGTAGGAACGCTGTGTCAAATATTAGAAATGCTGTGTTGAATCTTAGGAATTATATGTTCAATCTTAGGAATGCTGTGTTGAATCTTAGGAATTCTATGTTGAATATTAGGAATACTGTGTTGCATCTTAGGAATTCTTTGTTGAATCTTAGGAATGCTGTGTTGAATTTTAGGAATTCTATGTTGAAACTTAGGAATGCTCTGTTGAATTTTAGGAATGCTTGTCGAATCTTAGGAATGCTGTCTGTGTCGAATCTTAGGAATGCTGTGTCGAATCTTAGGAAGTAGAATCTTAGGAGTGATGTGTTGAATCTTAGGAATGTTGGGTTGAATCCAAGGAATGATGTGTTGAATCTCAGGAATGCTGTCTGTGTCGAATCTTAGGAATGCTGTGTTGAATCTCAGGAATGCTGTGTTATATATTGTGTTGAATATTAGGAATGCTATGTTGAAACATATGAATGCTGTGTTGAATCTCAGAATTGCTGTGTTGAATCTTAGGAATGCTGTATTGAATCTAAGGAATGATGTGTTGAATCTTAGGAATAATGTGTTGAATTTTAGGAATGCTGTGTTGAATCTTGTGATGAATTTTAGGAATGCTGTGTTGTAACATATAAATGCTGGGTTGAATCTTTGGGATGCTGTCTGTGTCGAATCTTAGGAATGCTGTGTTGAAACTTAGGAATGCTGTGTTGAATCTTAGGAATGGTGTGTGGAATATTTGGAATGCTATGTCGAATCTTCGGAATGCTGTGTTGAATGTTAAGAATGCTGTGTTGAATC